>JAJMJH010000013.1:0-164970 GCA_030568935.1 Starmerella lactis-condensi
CCCCCCCCCCCCCCCCCCCCCCCCCCCCCCCCCCCCCCCCCCCCCCCCCCCCCCGAATCAGAGGTGTGTTTGTCGTCGTGGTCACGGGCAGCAGTACGAAAATTCTTGGGATTCATTGTCCCGAGAATCGAGTCTCTAATCTGCATTCAATTCGTGGATGGGGGGGCAGGGGGTAGAACAGACAAGTAATGTTACTGAGAGTGTGTACTGTACTATACGTGATTGATTTGTGTGATAGCGTAATCAAAACTTTGAGATCTAAGATCTTAATATGTAAGGTGGGGTAGTTTATATAAATTGTCATGTATGTATAGTGATGCATAAGTACACATTTGTAAATATATATTTAGCACGATGAGTTCCTGGTATTTATCGCTATTCACATTTACTGTCGTTATCTATAACTTTTTTTACACTGTGGTAACAGGTGACTTAACGTGCTACTATTTAAAGGATAAACCTATATCAGGTGTGTCGATGATGTAATCATCGCATTACTAATCGATTTGGGACTCCGCACAGTAATCGAAACAAGCACCACATATATTCGTAGATCGAGTACATATACTTCCTATCTACTTTTGGTATAAACTACTTTTAATATTTTGCATTTGTATTCTGATTTAAAAAAATTCAAGTACTATATAATTGATATCTAGTTTTCAAGTTCAAGTTCAAGCTCAAGTTTCAGGTGACGAAGGACAAGAAACCAACAACGGAGAAGCCGACGGACTCTGACCTTGAGCGTCTACAAACCCTTCGTCGTCTGATTCTGGGTTTTTATAAACTTCTTCACGGTCTATATGTCTTTCCGAATCGGAAAAGTCCGTATTAACATCGTTCAAATGCGCAGACTCGGGGGGTTGTAGTCCAGTGGATTTTGACTTTATGGTATCTGTTTCAGTGTTCTTGACAGCAGTGCCGGTAGTGCCTGACGTAGTAGGTGTGGTTCCCGTTGGGGGTCCTGTTGGGGGTCCTGTTGGGGGTCCCATTGGGGGTCCCGTTTGGGCACCTGTGGGAGATACGGCGGGTCCTGTGGTTGCACTATGAACCTCTTCCGACTCTTTACTACCCATAGGGAATTCAGAGCTCATTGGAGATGAGGAATGCGATAAAATAGTTGGTGAGGAAGGCTTCGAATAAGGCAATGTTGGAGAAACACCAGTTGCAACAGTTGATGAATTGGTTTTCCCGTGGGTAGTAACCGCTAGAGGTTTAGGAGACTGGCTCAAATTTGGGTTAGAACTACTTGCCTGGTCATGCTGTGTATGATTAGAAGTCTTGCGTGAATGCTGGCCAGAAGAAGAAGTAGACTGCGTTTGTTGGTTATTTGTAAAAGAGGAGGAATTGGCAGTGTTGTTGGTGGTATTGGCATTACTCACAGACTGCGAAAAACTAGATGCTGGACTCGGTGTCACATCTGGGCTTTGGTTGCTCTTATTAGCTAGCTCTTTGTGTCTGTGTTTCGCTAGCTCCTCAACATGTTTCCAATGTGCCTCTCTTTGAGCCTTCATTTCCTTATCATGCTGCTTCCTTTCACGGTACTCACTAGCACACTTCTCGTATAACATCGGATTAGTCTCCAAAAACATCTTAGTAGCAGAATGAACCATACTATGAATAGCTCTGTTCCAATGACCAGAGTTCTCACACAAAGCAGGGAACAAAATAGGCAAAATCTCATCACTGTTTTCCACCACAAAAGTCGCAAAGAACTCATGGGTCCAGTTACACAATGCGCGTTCAGCTACCTGTCCATGTGGAGACGCAATACACTTCGCCAGCTGCGTAAAAACAGGATTGATAACCTTTTTGAACTCATTAGCCTCGATAACATCGAAAATATCCTCAAACTCTAGTAAAAACAAAATCTCCTTTGGACTTGAAGTCTTTGGCCAGTACTTCAACAGTCCCAAAATCACCTCAGAAGTCAATGTTGGGTCCTTTTCCAAGAACTGTACTACACAGTACGTCAAATGGGAGTGATACTGACTCAAACTACGAGCAGTATGAAGTGGAATAAGCACACGTCTCAAGAAAATCTTGTGCTCTTCCTTTAATGGAATAGCAAACCCATTAATAACACTGCCAAAGATCTCTAAAAGCTCAGCAATTCCATTGAACCTACCAGTTTCATAAACAAACTGCAAAAACACGTTATTGATCGACTTTCTAATAAACGGTCTAGAGCTCAAAAATTTGCCATAAATTCTGTGTAAAGTGGTTTTCAAGTAATCTCTTTCATGAGGATCCTCGCTATCAAACAAATCGATAATAGACAAAATGAAATGTTGATCAATATACTGACGGGCTAACGCAACGTTCAAGTTCGGAGAGTCAATAAATCTCAAAAAGAACTCGTAAACAAGCGACATATGCGGCCACGCATCAATGCTAACGGGCTCATCGTCGTCTGGATCGTAGATCTCGCCAAACGGGTTTTTATGAGGCGGAATTGACCTAATGACGTTCTTGCTGAACATGTTGATGATGGCCTCGTAAACATCGGCGCCTCCTAAAATGATATCTGAGTCTGAAATGAAGTCAATGAGCTCACAAAGAGCAACACGCTTGATTTCTTTGCCCATGATATCACTGCCAGGATCAGTGAAATTGAACATAACATTACACTGATTGATTTTGGCAAAGAAGAGCTCCAGCTGGTCTTGGGAAGCAGTCTCATCGAACGATGGAAGCTGCTCAAGTTGACGCTCAGTGCTCACTTCTAAACGGCTGGAATTGTGCCGCTGCGGGAGCTCTAAACCGTCAAGTCTGTCAAGCTGACCACGCCGAGAGCCTCCGTCTCTGTAATCAACTGCGGTTAAAGTGTCTCCGGTGAACAGAACGGGCTGTGTAGGGTCCTCAACTTGTCCGAACTTTCTAGAGTTCGAGCGAGGATCTTCTGGTTGCAGATGAGCAAAAAGATCTTTGCTAGAAGAAGTAGAGATTGGGGAGCTTGTGGATGTGGATTTAGAGCTGGGAGCACGTGAACTAACGCCGGTATTATGCACGTCGAACGCTTCGGGGCGTATTTGGCGGTCACTATGATCGCTGCTGCTCCTGCTTAGACTATGGACAGCGTGGTTTAATTGCGAAGTTTTGTGAGATTTAGAAGGGGGGGGGGGGGCGGTTTTGGAGTTGGGTTTTTCGGGTGTGGTTGAGTTAGACGAACTCGAAGACTTACTAGAGCTCTGAGAGCTGCTAGACTTCCGATTTTTATCGGAGGATAAGCTCTTCCGGCCAAGTCTCTTAGTCCAGCTTTTCATCATTGATAAAGGACGCTGGGGGGGGTAGGGTCGTCGCCGTATGCTTGGGGACTATCGCCAACTGTGTAGATTACTAACAACATATTCACTAGCGGTGTGTTGACTAAAGGGTCCCAAACATGGGATAAACACTTTTTCAATGTCCCAATGGAAGAAAAACAAAACGAAATTAGTGTGTGTGAAAACGAGCATATTGTTAGAGTTTACCAATTAGAAAAAGTAATACGTATCGTGTGTACACTTATGTACAGCTATGTATATTATAGATAGTTATGTGTGGTATGTGTAGTTATGTATGGTATGTATAGTTGTATGATAATACAGATATATAGATGCGTGCTGTGTATACCACTGAATAGATCCGATTCTATGCTACTCTCTCTTTGTGTAGCACAGCATCAAAATCGCGATGTGGTTATCTTCTATGTTTACTATATGCATATGGGTTAGGTAGTAAATGCCTATTTATAAATATAGTATATACGGCGTTCCGAATTGTCTTACTAAGGATAGTGTCATTTCAATAGTACTGCTTTGTGTTCAATTAGGTACTTTTTATATACTATTTCATTTATGATGAATGAATCTAATCTAGTTATAAATAGCGACTATCATTTCCCTTTTCTAAGCCTCTTTAACTATTACCTGCGCCTCAAATCAGTACTAATGTTCAAGTAACAAAACCAAAAAACAACAATAACTATTAACAGGGTAAGGGCTGCATATCTGTTTACGAAGTGTTAATTCCCCCTACTACTACTAGTACAGTATATTGAATTCATAATTTTTTTACTGATCTTCATAAACACATACTTAGTATGCACCGTTTTTATGTAAAGCATCTTAAGACCATTCTCCAACACCAATCGAATATACATTTCTGTGTCACATGTCTAATGCCTAACGTCTAACGCCTAACGTCTAAAACCTAGTGCATTGCTTACTGTAACCGAACGCATTAACCTCTCAACCAAACAACATTATCAATGTCAGGTCAAGTATTCAAGATCAAAACCTACGAAACTCGCAATGGTTTCAAATCAATAATTCTTCAGAACGAGAACGGTCCCTGCGCTTTAGTCGCACTATGTAATGTCCTAATCATGCAAAACACACTAATGGCCGCATACATACAATCACGAGTAGACCACGGAGAAGTTAATTCACTTGAAATATCCACGAAACTAATTCAAATTTTGGAATCCGGAAACAAGCAGGCATTAATAACTCCCCAATTCCTTCAAATTCTTTCAAACTTAGACAAAGGACTAGACGTCAACCCTAAATTCGATGGTAATTTCGCCTTAAGCCCTGAACTAGAAATATTCAACGCCTTCGACGTTTTAATAATACACGGATGGATTTTAGGTTCAGTTGAACTAGACGAAATTGGAGCTGAGAATCAAGAATTGCAGCATGTTTCTTATGAAGAATTTTGTGATCAGCAATTTTCTGAATCACCGAATTCTGAAATTGCTAAATTTGTGGACATGTACCCTACACAACTAACGGTTTCGGGGTACTCGAATTTAATTGAGAGATTGAAATCAATTGATTTCGCGATCTTGTTTTGGAATAACCATTTTAGTACGGTTACTTATAGGAACGGGTTCCTTTGTACTTTGGTTTCGGATTTAGGGTTTAAAAACGAGCCACAAATATGTTGGGAGGTTGTGGATATTTCTGGTGCGGGATTTTTTTTAAACGGTGATTTCGAGGAACCGCGTGAACCTGATGAGTACAGTTTTAAAAAGAGCCCAGCAAATACGCAACCGAAGACGCAGGTGAAGCCGGCAAGTAACCCAGGAAAACCACCAGGGAAATCAGCTAAGCCATTAGGTAATAAACCACACAATGCACCGCGCACGCAAACGAGTGCACCACACAAACAAGAAAAATCAACAATTTGTTGTAGTTTAATGTAAATAAATTAGAATTTACGCTTAGGTTTCAAGAAAATATTCGGACTTTTCTTGACTTTCTTCTTTGGGGGGGGCATGGGTTTGGGTTTCACAGCCGGTGGATCTACCTCCATTGAAGAGTTAGCGAGGTCTACTTCTTCAGCAGCAGCCCGTAGGGGTGCATCCCGTAGGGGTGTAGCGAGCACCTTTTCCTTAGGCTCTGTAGGCTCTGTAGGTTCCTTAGGTTCCTTAGGTTCCTTAGGGACTTTCTCCTTAGGGTCCTTAAGATCCTTAGGGTCCTTGACATCGGTAGGACTGGTAGCATTGTTAAGATTGGTAGATTTCCCAGGTACCTCCGCCGCCTTCGGCTTCTGCGATACCTGTGAGGCCTTCGGCCTTTTCGACCTTACAATCGTATTAACCACACCATTACCAACTTTAAACAATCTTGACCTGCTTTCAGCATCTTCAATCAAAGATTTCCATACAGGATTAGCAGTCAAAGATCTGCTATTGCCCAAGATCCATAAAGACGACTTAGCACGAGTAATAGCCACATTCATACGTCTGATATCGCCAACGAACCCTACACTGCTATTAGCACCGTAGTCTGCACGTACACAACTAAACAAAATAATATCCTTTTCTTGTCCCTGGAACCCATCAACAGAATTGAAATCTACCTTGGAAGTAATATCAGCACCCAAATTATCAATAAACAACCTTCGTAGAACCCTAACCTGTTCTCTATACGGAGAAATAACGCCGATACTGCCAACATCGGTAAAATTGTTCAACAAAAACTTAACAATATCAACGGCAGTATACGCTTCTGAAACATTCTTCAAACTTTTTCCATTACCCTTTTCATGTTGACCCTCTACTTGGAAAAAAGTATACGGAGACAAAGCATTATAAATATCATGCCAAGGTCTTCTTAACGCCACGTCCAAATTAGGCCCATCCTGCAACTTGTTATTATAAAACTCCGAAGATGGAAACCTTGAGATTTCAGGGTGCATTCGGAACTGCGTGTCAAGCATACTAATTGCTCCCTGTTCGTTACTGTGCAGGTTATACATCCTCACAAACATACTTTGTTGGTACTTCAAATCGCTAGCAGTCTTTGACAACACAGTTGGCGGTAATTGATTAGGATCACCGACCATAATACATCTAGTGCATCCGTATTTCAACGGGATCAAAGCCGACAGTTCAATACATTGTGCTGCCTCGTCGATGATCACAGTATCAAAAGTAAGCTGTAAAGAAGCCAGTAAGGGATGTGCAGAAGCCGACAATGTTGTACATACAACTTCGGTTTTATTAAGCACGTCTATTTGTTCCTCGCGGAACTTTTGGTCTCTTTGTTTTTTGGCTTGTTCAAGTCTGTCTCGTTGCATATCTAATGCTCGGTTTTTGTCTCTGATTTTAGCATTGATTTCACGAAGTTGGGATTCCATTTGCATGATTTCATCAGCACTTAGTTTTTCATCGTCTTGTAAGTTTTGGATTCTGACTCTGATGTTGTTCCTTTCGTTCGTAAGTGCTGTGTGATCTTTACGAAGTTGTTCATCAATAGGTTCTGCTGCTCCACAAAGCGATTTAGAAACTTTTTCGTCTAGTGTGACATCACGGACTTGTTCGGAAATCATTTCCAGTCTTCCTAATCTGAGGATGTTGAGGTTTATATGGGTTCCATCGGATTTTTGAACGCCGTTTTTAAGACGGAGGACAATTTCGTCAACAGCGGCGTTTGAGGGAGCGCATATGAGGATTTTCCTAGACCCAGCGTTAGGAGCTGCACCAGGACCTGCACCAGGACCTGCGTTAGCGGGTCCTCCAATAGTACCAGTAGCGCCACTTACACTTCTACCGCCACTTACACTTCTACCACCACTGCCGCTGGCATTGGCATTGGCAGAAAAGAACGCACCCACAATCCCTAAAATAGTCTTAGTTTTACCAGTACCAGGAGGTCCCTGGATCAAACTGAACCCAGTTTCATTAACCGCTCTTGAAACAGCCATTGCTTGTGATCTATTAAGTCCTAAACTGGACTCGTACATCGACACCTTTGTTATATCATCTCTTGATATGCTTGGCTGTGCATTCAAAATCGGAGTAACAAGATCCAAATCGAAGTATTTAAGAGCCATTAAAGCAGTAAACTCACGTTCAACAGTTCTTAAATTACCAACCGACAATGCACTGATAACAGATCCTGGTTTCAAATTCGAAATAAATGTCGGATTTCCTGAAAATCTTATTTGGAAATCGACATAACTGTTCCCGTTTGCGTTCTGGTTCTGGTTGCCGTTACCCCTTGAATACTTGATTGTTCCCTCCTTTATACGAGCTAAAGAGTGAGGTAAATGCGGTTTGGGTTCAACTAGCTGGTTTTCTTTAAGTTTGTCGTAACTCAAAACAAGGACATTGCTTTCTGAGAACCCGGCTTTAATGAAAGACTGTTTAGGTGCAGAAACGTAGACGTCAGTGAAGTTATCAACTTTAACACGTTTACCAAAAACAAGTGAAACAAGATCGCCAGCTTCTTGTTGGCCATTCTGCTGCTGCTCTTCTTTTTCTCTTTGAAGTTGTTCCCAAGCTTCTAAGTACAACAGCGGTTTCATGACTTTTTGATACTCCTCAACAGATTTAAACGTATCTGGCACTGATGTTTTAGAAGTCACTGGTGGAGTCAAACTGAAATAGTCCCAGGAAAGAAGCTCGGCATGAAGTTCAGTTGGTTCAACACTAAGACGTGCTTTCATTAAGTTTTTGTTTCTTTCGTTTGCTTCGTGCATTTTGCGGTACATGTCCACTGGTTGTACAGCTTCATGGATTTCTACACGTGGTTGCTTTTTAGACGCTTCACGAAGTTTAGCGGCTGCTTCATCTAATTTCTTAGCACCAAGAATGCCTAATGCGCTTCCGTCGTCGCTGTCATCGCTGTCGTCACTACTGTTATCACTGCTGTCACTGTTGTTGCCACTCTGGTTGCCGTTAGCACTACTACCACTGACTTTCTTCGGATTGAAACCTGGATCTCTTGCTGGGTGTACTGTTAATGGAACCTTGGCTAATGGCTTCCCAGTAGGCAGTTTGTGTGTCCTTAACTGTTCTTTGATCATTGAAAGATGAGAGTTCTGTTGTGGAGCATTGGGAACTACTTGGTTGTTCACAACAGTGCGTTTAGGGATCTCTAGTTTGTTGCCTTCTGCTGGTTTCCAGAACTCAGAAATTGCTTTCTGTTTGTGGCCACTAACTGTGCCTCCAGTGATGCGTGTGCCTCCTACAGACGTTCCTGTAGAACTACCTACGGTGCCTCTTGTAGAACTACTCACGGATGTACTCGTCTTCCTAGTTAATAACCCGTCAATTTGATCATCAGTAAAGTCAGAAGCTAGCAAAAGCTCGCGGATTTGTTCCTTTGAAAGTTTATTGTTCATTTTTTTACTCGCTAAATCTCTGAACAAAGTCAACAAGTTCTCAGGAAAACTCACTTTAAACGATTTCATCAATTTCAAGACGTCAATAATGATTCCTTGAGCCATTGAAAGAAGTTCAGGAACAGCTAGTTGTAGTAAATCGCCCATTTTAACAACAGAGTTGATCACAGGCTGCGCAAGTCTACTTCCCCAGTTGGCAACAGCGCCGGGACCTCCAGGAGTATCGTTAGGACCATTTAAGCCGGCACTCAAATCAGCATCAAACAGTCTGAACTTCTCCAGCAATCCCTTGCTGAACTCCAAGATCTCAATAAGCACTGTTTTCACATGTGAAACCGAGTAAATCCGAGCCCACTCTTTCATACTTGCCATTACATTCCCAATAACTTCCCAACTAAGTTCCCAAAACTGGAAAACAAGTCTTAAACTCTTTTTATCAGCAGAAATGTCTAAACCTTCTCTAATCGAATAAAGCTCGTCCAAAGTTGTTAACGACATTTTAATGACACCAGGCATTAAAACTAGCCATTTACTATTAACAGCTCGAGCATCAGTAAGAATCGAGTTCAAAACTCTGAGCATCATTTCAGGATGTTTCGTTACTAAAATGTTCAAATAGTCAGTGGTTGAGTTGGTTTGGAAGGCGTGTTTGAGCAGATCTTCTGCTGCTAATGAAAGTTCTCTGTTGCCTGAAACAGAAAGAAGAAGAATATTAGCAAGAATTTGTCGGTCTGATATTATTCTGCTAAGGAAGGACGTGTCTGCAGTGCCGTATGAAGTAGTAGCATCTTGACTTGCAACTTGACTTAGATCCTCGCCTACTCCTTGAGCATCACAAACAGTTTCTAGTAACTCACACATCAGTTTTTCAGCACTTGTTGGTACTTGTTTGCTTGCTGTACTCTGTGATGTACCCTGTGGTGCGCCCTGCTTGCCTTGTGCACCGGCACCCTTCTGAGGAATCTGCCAAAGTAAAGCTACTTGTTTAGACCCCCGCAGCATTCCCAAAACAATTTGCTCTGCATTTTCAGGCCTTAAAAGCAAATCTCTCACAAAGTTTTTATTACGAACTAACTCAAACCAGAACTCAGCAATTGGACTTTCCAAAGACAATTGAAACTTCCAGCAATCACATACTAAATTCTCTGTCATTTCCGTATAAAAATTAGCCAATAGTTTGCCGTTACTTGGTGTTTCCATAATAGGCACAAACATGTCTAAATTCATCCTCATACTTCGTAAAACTGTCCGAATAGATTGTTTGTAATTGTCTTCAGAGTCAAAGGCTGTCCTTCCTAGTTTTAAAATGTAGTTCATTGCTAGTAAACAGTCTGCATTAGCCGGTTTTAAACCTATGAAATCTTTGAACCAGCTAGTGATCAAACTGCCGTCAAGTTTAGAATAAGTTTCTGATTTAAACGCAGTTTCGGGTGATTGTTCAGGAATATAACCGAATTTAGGAACATTTGAACAAACGTATTTCAGGCTGCTAATAAACGTACTCTGGTCAATGACGTCATGATCTGTTGATAAAGCTTTACAGATCTGTTTAAAAAGGGCGTGGGCACCGAAAAACGGCTTGCCTTTAGCATTAGCCATTTCTTGGCTGCATACACGGACCATACTACTGACGTCGCAGTTCATTGAATCAAAGCATTTTAGAATACTAAAGGCAGAGTACCACGCAATATCTGCTTGGAACTCTACCATGGAATTGCGCTTTAATCCACAACTTAAAAAGTAGAGGAATTTGGGAGGGGATTCTGTCCATGTGGTTGTGAACTCTTTATAATTGCTAAAAAGTCGGTTTTGTGCTTTATTGCGGATTTTATAAGAGAGGTTGAAAAGAAGCATCACTAATCCAGGGCCTAATTTTGCCTTGAAAAGTGTGTTTGAATTGTCATTTTCCAGAAACTGAATCAGAATTTTACGAGCTGATGTTGCGTTGAACAGTGAGGTGCTCCATAGGGCCTCACTTAGAGGTGCTACAAAATCCACCAATTTATGTGGCTCTTGATCGCTTCCTACCGGTTGGTCACGTGACTCATCTAATGTTAACCACCGTGAAAGTCGAACTTTGTCTTTTTGTCTTAAAATTTTCAGAAACTGTTCGACTTTAGCCCTTTCTACTTTAGCTTTATTCAAAAGTTCGTGCTGAATTTCTAAATCGCATTTTTGGTACTCAATTGCACACCGTGCACATGACTTTAACATGTTTTCAAAGGCAGATTCGTACCTATGAAATCTAATATACCTTTCGTCATTCACATCATCTGGAATGTTATACGAAAACATAAACAGCGAGCTAATTGCGTATTTTTTAAGGGAAGGGGAGGAACAAAACCAGTGTTCTGCTTGAGGACCGAAATTAGACGAACAAACGTACTCAGTACAGGCAATCGCATATTTTTGATAGTCTTTGCCTGAACCGGATTGTTGCCAGCATTGTTCTGCTTGCTGAATGGCTTCCTCAAATTTTTCTTTTGAGGGCATAAAGTGGCTATTAATTTCACGTAATTAGCAGATCGTTATATTGTGATTGGGTAAGCACTCCATGTGATTCTTAGTCTACCCAGTACCTAGTGTAACAGTGTAACAGTATAACAATGCAACATCTGTACAAAATTTATGGAATACATACAATAATCACACTTGTAAGCTCTATTGGTATATGAATGCAGTATATATTTGCACGGCCTTTCTACATCTGCAGTAGTATGTGCCATTTAATCATAAATGTGTATCCACAATGTGTATTCATGTGCACATTTATGTGATGTGATAGATATTAGTTGGGAGTTGATTAGTTATCCAAAGTTGAGATGAAAATTTTCCCCCTCAACCTATGTTTCCTAATGACAGCGTCAAATGAACGCAGAAACTAATGGACAACCAACTATTGAAGTTCCACGAACACATGCCGGAATTGATCTAAACAAACAGCTTAAACGCGCTTTGGAAAGAGTCACACAACCCATAAACGAATTCGAATTCAGCCAAATGTGGAACTCTCCACAACGGACATTCTTACTAGATAATGTGCTCATAAACGTTCGCAAAAAAACTATGACGTTGCGCGAGGCGTTAATTAGGCCAGTTGGTCAAACTAAGGCCGAAATTGCTGAGATAAGACGGTTGAATAGTGCACAATGGCGTGAAGCCAGAAGACACGATCCTGAGTTTATGGAGAAAGAGCGGAGAAGAAAACGTAAAGAACGCAAGGCTAGTATAATTTCCGAAATGAAATATGCTACGGTTGTTTCTAATCCACAGGTTGTTGAAAGGAAACCACCTGCTAAAAGGAGGAGAACCTTGAAGACTCCTTCTTCACATGCAATCAAGTTCAAATTCGTGAATATGGATTCTAGAACGTTTGGGAAAATGAGGAAAAACAGGAGTCCTAGTGGTTCTTGTGAGCCTATATTAAGTGGGAATTCATGTGGTAACTTTATTAGTAATGCTACCACCCCTACTAGTAATACCACCACACCTATTAGGTTCCAATACATCCAATTCACGAATCCATCAGATTCTCAAACCCCAAGCCAGTCTGATGATCTCAGTGATGATCTACAGAATCTGATTAAAAAAGCAACTGAAAAAATGTGTAACGATAATGACAATAACGAAGACAATGACAAACATGGACATGTCAATGGACATGTCGATGGACATGTAAATGAAAATGACCAAAAAGACAATGAAAATGAACATGTACATGGACATGCGCATTATATGCATGATATTAACGACAATGAGAACACAATTCCAGAACAAGTTTCTTTAAATGACAACCCCTCTGACACCCCCCAAAAAAAGTTAACTAAAAATAGACGTCATACAGGCGACGGACCTGCTTGTTACGGACACACCAGAGACCAGTTCAATTTCGTCAAGTTGCATAAAACACCTCAAAATTGCAACGCTGAGGAAAGAGCTAAAGTTGAAAATCCGATTCCTGTGGATTTGAAACATGCTAAGAATCTTGACGAGGTGCTTGAAATGATGCTCAATGAAAAGAATTCTCATAACGAATACGATAATGCAGATCTTGAAAAACTGGATGCTGAGAGGTACAGTAGAATTGAGTCTCAAAAGGTTCATGAAGCTCTTTATTATGTTCCAATTAAAATTGAAGATGTTTTTGGTGCAAATTTCAATCCTGGATATCAAAATGAACATCAAAATGAGGGGGAACAACCACCAGAGAAAATGGTCGAGTATGTGCATGATTTCTTAACTAAGCTTAAGGGTATATACCCTTACCAAAAGACATACTCAGTTTTAGGAAAGGCGAAAAAGAGAACTTATGAATTAGAGTTCACTTGTGCTTATCATGCTAAAGGATCACGACTAGATCCGAATTGTGCTCCTGGATTGCCTAAGGGAACACATTCCACTGTTTGTTCACCTGCTAGATGTGAAGGAAGAGTGCGGATTAAATTTAACTTTGATGAAGGTGTTTTAGCAATTAGAGCTAATCATAAACACCATAAATGCATTATACAGCATGTTAAGAACACGGGACAAGACCGTTTGTTCTGAATATCATAGTATAGAGATAAGTATATATATATGTATATATGTATATATATATTGCTTAGTAATAGAATGTAAACACACAACTAAAGGTTAGCGAGTGTGGATATCGGTGTGGATACTTTTGATATCACGTGAAATGATGTAATCCACCTACTCCCATATGCCCATCTGTGTGTATGTGTGTATCCACATATGTTATGCATATTTAAATGTATATATTTTATTTACTCTTTATCCTCAAGAGGAGTCAAACGAAGGTAAGGCTTGATTGTTCTGAATTTAGGGAACAATTTTTTAGCCTCAGCGTCACTGACATTAGGAGCCACAATGACGTCGTCACCAGGAGTCCAGTTAATAGGTGTAGTAATAGGGTTCTTGTCAACAAGCTGTAAAGAGTCAACAACTCTAAGGATCTCAGCAGTGTTACGACCAGTAGATGCTGGGTAAGAAAGAATCAGTCTAATTGTTTTCTTGGGATCAATAATGAAGACAGAACGGATGGTTAATGCAAGTCCCTTGTTGTCGACATTAGTAACATCCTGGTGGTCGATCATGTCATAGATAAGCGCGATCTTACGGTCAGAGTCAGCAATGATTGGGAAAGTCAGGTGAGAACCGTTGACCTCGTCGATATCTTTAATCCAAGCTTTGTGAGAGCTAGTGTCGTTAGCACTCAAACCAACTAACTTGACATTGCGTTTAGTGAATTCGTCTTCTAATTTAGCGAATGCACCGAGCTCAGTAGTGCAAACGGGGGTGAAATCGTCGGGGTGGGAGAAGAGGATACCCCAGGAGTCGCCGAGGTATTCGTGGAAGGAAATAGGACCGTTAGAAGTGTCGGCCTTGAAATCGGGGGCTTTAGAACCTAAACGCAAAGTTTGAGACATCTTTATTTATTCTTGGTTGGGGTTTGGGGGGGCGTTAAAGAAATGAGGTTTCTGGGGCTGGGGAAATCGCCAATAGGAATGGGGCTATATAAATAGTGTTGCCTACGCAATGCACATAAACGCAACTGCACGGGGATTTACGCAATACCCATGTGGGGTGCTTATTAACTGCATATATGTGTGCGTCAGCCACCGTTGATGGGGTAATCATCTAGTATAACTTGTAGAATTGTGAAGAATGGCGTTAGATTAGTTTATATGATGTTGATTGCATACATAAAAAGTAGGCTGTGTTTATTTATAGAGGTAACCAACGAAGTAGTATTGTGATGTGGATATGATCTCGTATATAGAACGTAATACATTAGTGTACATAATATCTCAATCTATGAGGCGATACGCGGGTACTTTAATAACCGTTTATGCAATAGGAAGGTCCTAGAATACTACTTATAAAATAATTGTCCAAAAGGATTATAAATTGTATGCCTATAATGGGTATACCTTAGGTGGATAACTCAGCCAAAGATATCGTCAATTGCGTCACCTTTGCTTTTCTTTGACTTTTTCTTACTCTTTTTAGACTCCCTTTTAGATTCCTTTTGAGAACTCCTATGGGATTTCTTATCTGACACGAATATATCGTCAATTGCGTCTAGAACCTTCGGGGACTGAACATTTTCAAGGTGTTCCCGATCAACGTTCTTGTTTTTAATATTATTTTCTGTAACTAGCTCGTCTTCGTCAATAACAGTTCCTAAATCTTCGTCTAAATTTGTATCAATTGATTGGCCAGGATCACGCTGTACAGCACGCTGTACAGCATCCTGTGGGGCACCCAGTGGGGCACCCAGTGGGGCATCACCACGTGCAGGTTTGGGGTGCCTTGGGAGTATAGGTTTAGGGAGCATACTACGTGCTATCGTGTTTAAACGCGCTACGCTAGCTAATAATGCAAACCCCACTGTAATAAACGAACCAGTAATTAAAACAGAATGTATACTGCGAGCAGTTGCAGGTATTATTTTATGAACAACAAAATTCAACCTCTCTAAATTACGGCATTTCTCATTACACAGTCTAGTAATATGGCGTATTAACGTAGTAGCTTTTCTCCACCATGGTTGAGATCTATGCTGTGAATGAAATTTTATATAGATTAATTTTAAAATTGAGTTCTCGGCTTGAAGTTCACGGTAACTCATTGAAAGTAGATGAGTAAGTAGAGATCAGAAGTAGACGATCTCACTTGCAATCCAGTAGAGGTGTGACTTTTCATTGCATGTCCTCAATTATGTTATGTTATGTTGACATTTATAATCCAGACTGAAATTTCCGGCTTAGGCAGCGTAACAGTAAACAAACCAATTAATGCAAGCATTCACATCAACCAAAAGCGGAATTAACACAATTAAATCAATTTTAACTCGTAATGTCTATTACTCTACATCTTTGAAATTTCAAGTTTCCAAATTCAGTGGATCACCATTTTCTTATAACTTTAATTTACCGCCAATAAACAGCAAAATTAGACACGTTTCTACGCAGTCTCCTAAACCACAACCACCCAAACAACCAAATAATAACTCCCAAAGTAAAAAAGTACCCCCCCTTGGCACCTCTCCCTTTTTAGGCCAGCTTATATTCGTTTTAATATCAGCAGGTATCTACGTCTACCAATCCAACCAGAAAGACTTCATTTCCGTGCAGGAATTCAACGAATTACTTTCAAATAATCAAGTTTCTGATATTTCAATTATTAACCGTGAATACGCTCGTGTTAAAACCACCAGCAACCAAACAATTTACGTATCATTTTCCACCGTTAAAAACTTCGAATTAAACGTCCACAACACCATTCTCAAAACTCAATGCCGCAGCGTCCCCATTAAATACCAATCAGAAGTCCAAATGCAAGTAATTGCTCAGCAACTTCTGCCCTCAATCCTTGTAATTGGCGGTGTTGTCTACCTTTTAAATCAAGGCGTAAAAGCTGGTCAAAACAGCCAAATGTTTAACTTTGGTAAAAGCCAAGCCAAAAAATTCAACATGGAATCACAAATAAATACTAGATTTGATCAAGTTAAAGGCGTAGACGAGGCTAAAAAGGAGATAATTGAGTTTGTCGAGTTTCTTAAAAACCCGAGGAAATTCGAGAAGTTAGGAGCTCAAATTCCTCGCGGTGCAATTCTGTTTGGACCTCCAGGAACCGGCAAAACAATGCTTGCCAAAGCCACAGCTGGGGAAGCCGGTGTTCCGTTTTACTCGATTTCCGGATCTGAGTTTGTAGAGATGTTTGTAGGTGTTGGCGCCTCCAGAGTACGGGATTTATTCAATGAAGCTCGTAAAACAGCACCGTCAATTGTGTTTATTGATGAAATTGATGCCATTGGACGTAAGCGTGCTGGGAATAAACAGCTTGGATCAGGCAATGATGAACGAGAAGCTACTTTGAACCAGATCTTAGTAGAGATGGACGGGTTTGAAACTGATGATAAAGTAGTTGTTTTTGCTGGTACAAACAGATTAGAAACTCTTGATAAGGCTTTGCTTCGTCCTGGTAGGTTCAGCAGGAAGATCGAGTTGAGCTTACCTGATATCAGGGGTAGAGAAGCTGTTTTAACTGAGTACTTAGCAAGTATTAAACTTGCGCCTTCCGAAACAGTTGCCAATTTGGCCAAAAAATTGAGTGGATTAACAGCCAACTTCTCTGGAGCTGATTTAAAACAAGTTGTTAATGAGGCAGCGTTACAAGCAGTAAGAATGAACGATGAAAGCGTGAAATTTAACCACTTTGAACTCGCTATAGAACGCCAAAGTTTCGGCATTTTGAATAAATCAAAGCTACAGGATCTAATTGACAAGAAAAGAGTGGCATTTATTGAATCCGCAAGAACAGTTCTTACGTACATTTTGACATCTCAATTGCCGTTGAAAATCACGACTATAACAAGGGGTAGAAACCTGGGTTATACACATTTCAAACCTTTAGATCTAATTCTAATGAATAATTTAGAATTGGAAACAATTATAAAGACTGTTTTAGCAGGTAGAGTTATTGAGGAAATGAAGTTCAGTACTTTGAGTTCACGAACGGCTGCCGATGTACAAAGGGCAGCATTTTTGGCAAGAAAAATGGTTTGTGAATATGGAATGTCGAATTTAGGACTGTTGGATGCTACAAAATTGAGATCAAATTACAGTAAACAACGAATTGAGAATGAGATCAAGGAGTTGATTAATGCTTGTTTAGAGGAGAGTAAACGTTTGGTTAATGAGAATTTGTTAGTGATTGAAAGGCTTGCTGAGTGTTTAGAGAGTAGAGAAACTTTAGAAACTTCAGAAATTGAGAAGCTAATTAGGAGCAGTGCGTGCGATCACTAACTACATATGTATATAATATGGTATAGATGTCATAGAGTACCCTATCCTGGTGGTATGTGCGGTATATTGATGAAAAGTCACAATTTCACAGTATGTGACATAATCGTTTTTCCACTTGGTAGCCTCCCCTTTATGGACCACTTCAAACCGCTGTATAAACAGCACCGAAGAGCACCACAAAACGAGATAAATAATATCTTAGATTTAAACAATTATGATGAACTAACAGAAAATCAGGTTATTAAAAACGGTAATGTGTTTACATTTAAAAACTTACCCGGGTTCAAAATTATAAAAAATGCAATTTCAGACTCAGAATGCAAAGAATTAATCAAGGAGTCGATGGAAAAATACGGTGCTAGTAATCAGCATCTCAGTAATTTGGACGCGCATTACAAAGTGGAACGACCCATTCAGATGTTTGGTAAGAATCCGTCTAAATTACCCAATAGTGACGTTCTAGTGCGTGACAAATTGAGGTGGTTTACGTTGGGAGGACAGTATGATTGGACTCGTAAAGTATACCCTACTTTTGACATTGGCCAGCCTGGATGCCCGGCTTTTTTAGAATCTGTTGCTAAACAAATCGCATTGGAATATGAAGTTAGACCAGAAGCGGCAATTGTCAATTTCTATAAACAGGGTGATATCTTATCACCACATCAAGACGTTGCAGAGCTTACTAAAACTGATTTGTTGAGTATAAGTCT
Organism: Starmerella lactis-condensi; assembly: GCA_030568935.1. Taxonomy (NCBI): domain Eukaryota; kingdom Fungi; phylum Ascomycota; class Dipodascomycetes; order Dipodascales; family Trichomonascaceae; genus Starmerella; species Starmerella lactis-condensi. The sequence continues at coordinate 18,143 of JAJMJH010000013.1, forward strand.
AGGATGTTCGTGTGTGTTTTACGCAGCGAAATCCAGACTTGATGAAGAGCCATTAGCAGTTTTACTGGAATGTGGCGATATGGTAGTTATGGGTGGTGAGAGCAGAGACGCGTTTCATGGTGTTGGGCGGATATTCGCTAATACGTGCCCTGATTACATATACGACGTATACCCTACAGACACGGAATTCAAGCAGTGGATGTCCTGCCATCGGGTGAACATAAATATACGACAGATGATTCAGTAAACGTGGCTGTGGCTGTAGTAGTAACAATTGTTTCTGTACTGTAAATAGTCAAAATTGTGGATGAAGAACTGCTTGTGGCTGGTGGTGTGGTTGTGTCCACCGCAGAACTGGAGTCCACGTGACTAGAGTATGCACCACTGGAGTCACCACCACTGGAGTCACCACTAGCAGCAGAAGGAGTGCTGGCAATAACAGTACTCAAAGACGCCTCGAAATTGACCGGCGGTTCAGGTGTTTGTGAGGAACTTTCCAACGGCGCACTAGAAGACCGCCAGCCAACAATCTCCGAAACAGTTGTGCTGTATGTTTTTGTTACCACAATTGGCTCTGTGATTACAGTGCACTTCTTTTTAGAGCATGCAGTAACAGTTTCAGTTACTGAGTCAATTACCGTAAGTGTAAGGCCGTTTTCAACAAACGTGGAATGCGCTAATGTGGATGTGTTTGTTGAATTTGGTTGACTGCTAACGCTGTAGACGTCGTCGGAATTGAACGCAGACGGCTGGTCAACGAATTGAGCTAAAGAATTTGAGAAAAGTGAGACTAATGCTAATAAACGGACGTGGAATTGCATATAACGAAAGGAATGTGTAAATATAGTTGAGTTAGGTAAGGACTGAAAGTGATGTAAACAACCACAGTATGCATCAGGGTTAGGCCCCATATCATATCATATAATATATATATATATACATATATATATATATACATATGCATATACATACGTCTGAGTAATACAAATATACAGTATAATATGATGTATTACTCCTATCCTATAGCTATAAATACCAACTCATATCTATGTATATATCTATCCAATAGTGTATCAACCTAACAGGACTATATTCATCTCTCACTTGTATACCAATACATTACTAAGAGATGCTATCATATACGATAGACGGTGTATATTAATAATCTAATTTATTCCACACGTGACCATTTATGGACGCGTTTCTAGCGTTGAATTCAAATGATTCAAGCAAAAGCGACCTCTCTGTAATCGCACATATTGATTTAGACGCCTTTTATGCACAAGTTCTTCAAGTACATAACCATATAGACCCCTCAGAACCTGTCGGTTGCCGACAATGGAACTCTTTAATTGCAATTAACTACCCCGCACGTCCCTACGGACTTAAAAGAGGAGTTTCAGTTCAAGAAGCTAAAGAATTGTGTCCTCAAATTCATCTCCCACATGTTGCAACTTTCAAAAAGGGCGAATCCAAGTGGGATTTCCATGATAATCCCGACAGTAATAACTACAAAGTGAGTTTAGATCAATTCCGCAGGGAAAGCAGGAAGATATTTAAAATTTTTAAGAAACATTTCAGTAAAGTTGAAAAGGCCGGGGTTGATGAGGGGTTCATAGATTTAGGGCCTGAAGTTTTCAAGGCCTATGTACGTGAGCATCCTAATGTCTTACCGTCAAGTTGTGGTGCAGACGAACAGCAGAAAGATGTCCCAAAACATGCAGAATTAATTGAAATTGGCGCTGCACTAGTCGAGCAAACGAGACTTCAGATTAAATCCGAGTTACAGTATACATGCAGTGCAGGAATCAGCACTAACAAAGTACTTGCTAAACTCGCATCCGGGTTCCGTAAACCGTTTAATCAAACAGTCGTTCCACCCAATGAGATCAACAGCTTTCTTAGCAACTTCCAATTAGGTGATATGTGGGGTTTAGGCGGTAAAACAGGCGCACATATAACCACCACATTAGGCCTGGAAAATGTGCCTAACCAGTTCGAATTTGTTAGACAGGAATATTCTAAATTTGATTTAGAAACTAAATTCGGAGAATTAGGCACTAAATTATACTTAATGGTACGTGGAGAGTACAAATCTGAGGTCAAGCCAAGAACGATGTCGAAATCGATGGTTGCCGTTAAAGATTTCAGGAAATTAACGCATTTACAAACGTTTAAAGATGTTGATGACTGGCTGCTTGTGTTTGCTGCTGATTTAGCCGGGAGGTTGGAGGATACGATCCAGGATTTAGGGCAGCAGATCAAGCCACAAACAATCTCTGTAAAACAGCTGAATAAAAGCAAGCAAGTGCCGTTTAATGAAGGCAGGGATGTTCAAAAACAAATATATATACAAAGCAAGCAGCTAGCTAAGGGGTTTATTGAGTTACCGTGTACTTATTTGGTAGTAGAAATATCCCAGTTTATTGTTGTTCAAAGGTCGATTTTTGAGACTTTTAAAACAGTACCTAATTTAGAATTGCCGGTTAATGAAGCGAGGGATAAAAATCAAGTCTGTAAAACTTGTAAAAAGCGGATACTTAAGGATATGCAAACACATGAAGACTTCCACTATGCAGAGAGATTGTCAAATAAGTTTCGGGGAAATGTTAAAAGGCAGAAGAGTATTAAACAGTTTTTTAATTAATATCCCAAAGCATACGAAGTGTGCTTTGGTATATCATATATCATATATCATATATCATATATAGTCACATACTATGTGTATATTTATTACGTACTACTGTATTCCATACTATATAGACTATAGAGTATTGCACACTATGACAGATTCAGACGACAACCCACAGCTCCAGAAACTAGTAAACCTTAGAGCAGAATTCGAGGATGAAAACAAACCGTATTCAATTGCTCTTAACAACCTCAAAACGATCAGCAACAAGATAACAACACTTCGCAACGAAACCGAGAAAATTTTAGAAAAAAAAGCCGAGCAAATTGCTAAACTAAAAACCGAATGCTCTAAAGCTGAAGAATTACATTTAGAAAGACTAAATTATTTAAAAGAATTACGTGAAATGCGTGATAAACTTGTTGTAAGCAGCGCAGAATCTGAAGAAGTGCAAAACACAGTCAAATACGCCCAAACGCGTCAAGACAAAACCACACAAACTAAAATTAATAGATTAATGCGTGAGTTCGATTTGAGGTTCAGTCCAGACAATGAATTTTTATTATTTCCTGAAAGGGTAAAAATGGATTTCATTGGTCATGACGTATACTTTCAGGTTAAGGGTAAGAAATTCCGCGGCGGTCTCTATGATTCACGCTCTCTAAAACTGGCATTAACATACGTTAAACATGAAATCACCCCCTTTGACCCTCTAGAAGGCGCTGTGTTGCCTGCGTCTGGAGAAGGCGTTGTTTCACTTTCAAATGACTCTCTATAAATGCATGTTCGCCACGTAACTTCAAAATTCTAAGTATCACATCGTCTAAATGCGGTTGCTCTCTTTGTGCAGCTCTCATAACTTTTGTTTGGTGTTCAATCACTGACTTGTTTCTATGTGCCATAACCGTCCGCTGACGCATCAACAGTTCAGAGTTCTTAGCGATGCTAAACAAACTGGATTTCAAAACTTTTTCAGCTTCAGTTTTTAACTGGTTTGTTGGTAAATCATAGTAAACTGGAATTGACATGATTCCTTGGTACTGCATGCTGTGAATTCTTTCTAAACTAGGACCAGCACCATCCGAGTAGAAAAACTCTCTAAGTGAAGACAACCAACTGTAAACAGTTTCCATTTCTAAAGTTGTTAATTGGGCTTGTTGACTTGGAATTTGAACATCAAGCGGCGGTAGAATCAGCAGTTCAATTGCTTCCAAAACGACGTCCCAAGTACGTGAAAGAACGTCTACTCGTAGATCAGGAGTGAGAATAGCTGCTAGAGTTGCGAAATTGCTATTCAAATAGTCGTAAAGTGGATCTAGTGGGGAATCCTGCACGTCGTTGGCATTCGTTTTAGCGCCTCCGTCAACAGTTCCCTTGGCACTGGTGTTGGCGTTAGAACCTAACCCTACATACGAACTGGTGGTTTTCAACATCATTAAACTCCTTTGTACACTTTTCACCAACCCCTGCTGTCCAGTAACCTCCTTTAAAGTATTCAAACTCAAAGTTTGATGAATAAACGTACTAAACTGCGCAACACAACTTCCTACCATACTTTCCTGCATCCGTTTAAGGAACCGTAAAGACTTACCAAAATAAAACCTGATATCATCCATTTGCACATCAACTGAAACCATCAATTGTAATCTCCCCATTCCAGAATCCAAGTCTAAACTCAATATTTGCATCCCATATTCTTGATTAGCAAAACTCTGCGGTTCTAACTTCAGCTGTGCACGACCAACGAAATCATGACTGCCATTAGCAGACTGTCTCCATAAACAAGCCTTCATGATTTTCACCTTGTTAACTGGGACTTCAAACGGTTCGTTCCATTTAGGATTACTGCTTAAATTTGTTGACATTTGCGTGCGTCCACATGTCTTCCTCGATTCTTGATCGATCAACGTCACATAGAAATTGGCATTGGAAGTCAAATTTGTCGGAATATCCTTAGCCCCTAACACTGTTAATGTAAACAAGTAAGTCTGCATTTGTGGTTTCACTTTTAGCATCCGTTCCCGTTTGTTGATCTCCTCGCTGATTTGATCAGATTTCAAGCTGGTTTCCATGCTATGCATCATTTGAAATGCTTGGCTTATGTTATTCAGTTTAACGCCAGTATCAAATGTAAAGCTGAACGGCGGCGGTTCCAGTTTAGCAAAACTGGTGAAAACAGAAGGCGTAAAAACAGAAGGCGCAAATACAGACCACTCCTGTTTACTACTAGGTTTAACGAAATTAGAAGCCACAAAAATATCATGTGTTTGTAACGCCCAATCGCAAATCGTATCGGAAATCCCCTGAACGATCTTTGTTATTAGTTTAGCATTATAATAAGGCGAGAATTGAAGCTGTTGGACTAAACTCAAATTAGCATGAAAAGAGTTGAACAAATCCTTGACTGATGTAGAATAATAAACACCCTGAATTGGCGTATTATCATCTTGTTCAATTGCTGGTTTCACCCACTGTTTAGCCATCAATCCACACTGTTCTGCCCAGCTCAAGAAATAAGGAAACACCAACTTTTCGTGGTCAAAAGTGAAAATCTCCTCGCCCTTTATTTTATGGTTCAAATTTACCATTGTTTGCAGTTCAAAATGCAAAGATTTCATCGACTCAAAACTCGGTTCTGAGTGTTGAAGTTCACATTGACGCATAACAAACTCCCATAAAGGCAAGAAATCCGCACCCATTAGTTCAAAAAAAGTCGAGGAAACAAGTTTTGCAATTGGCAACTTCTCAAAAAGCGGAACTCTGTACTTGCTTTGCATTTTCTTAGCGCGTTTATTCACTTCAGCCATAAGTTCAACAACATGATCAACGTTTAAAGAAGAATCTCTCGGGATTTTACTCACCAAACTTTCGTATTCTTTCACAGAAACTCTGTGAATCGCTTGTTTGATCAGTTTTATATGATTGGAATTCAAAATTGTAGTTTGACGGAATTCCATATAAAGAGGTGCAATCAAGTCGATGATTTGAATGTAAGGACCTAATTTCACGGGTTTAGAACTGAACAGGATTGTAAATGAAGTGGAAACGTCTTCAATGATGTCTTGTGCGAGCTTTTTAAGAGCATTTATTGCACTTGACTTGTCATTAGGTTGCCATGTACGCAGTAATAAGTAAGTTCCTTCGCCGCCGTTGCTGAATTCCGTGCTTAAAATGTACTCAATCCCTTGTCTAATTGAATGTAACGGCACCTTTTTATTTTCAAAAAGTTGGGAAAGACTCGTAAGTAAACAGCTTGAAAAACAGTGTTTGTTGATACACCAAATTTGGCTAACGAATTGTAAGACAGAGCGCGTTTTCGAGCTGAAAAGCGTTTGATGGCCGAGATCACGAAGTATGCAAGTAGAAATTAAGTTTGTGAATTCGTCTCTTGTGTTTCCAGGGAAAAAAAAAGCATCAGTGATTGGAACTTCTAAGCTTGGAACACCGTGTTTAAGCTCTTCTAACTTTTGGATATCTGGTGAAACAACTTGTTTATACTGATCTTCATGTTCAAATGATTGCATCGGGTAAATTGGGTGCCGTCCAGAGTAGATTTCAGCGATTACATGGTCAATGACAAAACAGTAGTTCTCTAAACTCAGCTGTTTGACTACTTTGGAGTCGTCATTGCTAGGAAAACCCAAATTGACAATATCAAGTAGTTCATTATGAATATCCTTGAGATCTAAATTCTTTGTTTGCGACGCAGGTTTTGGTTGTTTTGACGGCTCGCCAAAAAAGCTTACTTTGCGCGCTAACTCAGCGTCTAATTGATTTGATCCGCCGGTTTTTTTACAAAGAGATCTCAAAAGTTCGAGAAATTCAGGTCCTTGAGTTTTGACTGCTGATTTGTCGTTGTGTTTGGAAATAACAGCAATGAACTGGACAATAAGCGCGTCAGCGGTAGTTTTGCCGGATTCTAGCCCTTCAAACTCTTTAATACCTAATAATTGCGCGTAGAATGCAAGATAACTTCTTTTTAAACTAGAATCGATGTTGGGAGACTCGTTGAGTGCGAGATTCTTGAAATATGACATTAACGATTTAATGGTTTTATTGGGCAGTTTAAGGCCTTGATTTTCGGGGGGGGGGGGGTTTAGCTCATTCTCGGTTTTTTTTTTAGCAAGAAATGTGTCTAGAACGTGGGCAAATCGGGCAATTTGCCGTAGGTAAACAGCTGTTTCTGCCATGACACGTAAGAAGAATTGATTATGCAATATACTATACACTAATGCTATAAGTACTGCACACAGTACTATGTGCGCTATATAACTGTACTATACGTATACTGTATTTGCTATGTATGTACTACACATTTTTATAGTATATATAGGAAGGACTAAACAATCCTAAGAATATTCTTCTTCTTTTTAGGATCTGATTTCACAGTTTCCTGTTTAGGTAAAGTAGGAAGTGAGCGGATATTCAGTTTCGTGGTTTGTGGTTTACTAGAATGTGTGAATGTTGGTGCAGAAACTTGCGGTTTCGGATTGTTAACATTCAGTTTAGAAATAGGTGCTGTGGGTGGGGTATAACCAGGCAATGGTTTAGCAGCGAATCCGTGGCGGATTTGTGGTTGGTCTTTCATGAAAATGTTAACTCCGGGACTTTTTAGTTTGGGTAATGAAGAAAGTGCTGGTTGTGATGGCATATTATGTTTATAAGTAACAGTGGGTCCGCGTGCTTGTGGGTGCATAGGAAGGGGGGTAGGGACTTTAGGCTTGCCTAAACTAGGCAAGTTCTTAAGGGGGACTCTACCACTAGCGTTCAAATTAGCCGACCACAGGGATTTCTTAACGGGTGTGGGTGCCATTACTGGTGCTTTGCTCACTTCGTTCTTTTTGTTTAGTTTGGGAAGGTTAGCTTCTTCTTCTTCACGGCGTCTGTAAAGTGTGAAATCAAGTGCGCTGAACGCAGGGAGTTTAGAATTCTCGTTTTTGTTATTAGCTTTTGAAAACGTAGTCAATAAAGATGTGATCTCGCTTTTACTTGCTGTTTTTAAAACGGATTCGTAGGTGATGATGAAAACATTAGCGGGGACTTTACCATTAATGAATGTCTTATTAGCTGCTTTAATAGCATTGATTTTTTCTTCATCGTGATTAGCGGCAATACTCAATCTTAAATCGTAGTTCAAATGCTGGTTTTTATTAGACGACAAGGGAGTGTCAGTGTTCGCACTGGTGGTATCGTCTTCTTCATTACCTAATTCAGAACCTGCATTAGAACCCGCATTGCGTCTCCCTAACCCTGAACGTGATGTCATGTCTTTGTCATCAGATCCACTTCTGATATCAAAAGTAGAAGCATTACGGATCATTCCACGATGCGCACTAACCATATGAGCATTCAATTCAGCTCTAGTTCCAAACACAATATGTTTATCGTCTAAACATTGTTGTACCATACACATATAATGCCTGTCTCTGTAATGTTCATATAACGCATCATAATCCTTATAGTAAACAAGATGCTCGTTATCTATTCTTTCACAAACCAGGCATCCCATATGCTCTGTTTTACAGTGTTTATTGAACTGCTGGCTATCGTAGAAGCTCGTTTTACAGTATTTACACCGAATATGACGAGATTTTATGTGTTCCTGAAGTGACTTTGGCGTAAAAAGTTGGTACTCCTGACTAAATTTGAGCTCGTTTTTAACACAAATATCGCAAATTCTTGACTCGTGGGTGTTCAAATGCTGTTTTAAAAGCTTGAGACTTTTTTCTTTTACGCCGCATTTTGAACATGTATAACTCATAATATCACTGAGTTTAGAGATGAGATCTCGAGATTCCACTTTTAAACTGCCGGCTTTAAACCCGATATGCGCTTTGTCTGCGGTGCTTTTCGGCGAAACGATTGCCACTGTCTCGGCGAACTTCCGGCAGTAACTACAGTTGAAATCTTTCATTAAAACACGGTGTTTTAAAACACATTCAAGACAGAATGAGTGACCGCAGGGGTACTCGCCTCTGTCGACAATTTCTTCTGCACAAATACAGGTTTCCATATGTCTTATATAAGAGGAAGTTAGCTGTGGTCTTCTTTTATTTGGTATTTGGTATTTGGTATCTGTGTTATGTAATTCTGTTCTGTGAGTGATTCAATGTTTCACTATGTACGTCAATGTGTAAATATATATGTTATAAACTCGTGTGTAGCTATGTACATGTCTTTTAAAGTTTATAATACAATTAGTGTAAATGTACTTATTAGAACTGTTTAGTTCATGGATACATATAACTGTACAACATAAATCATGACAAAGACTATTATACACACTATTTACATCACACACACACACACCACAACTGTACACACTAACCTTTCTAATGTCTATACGACTAATTGCTAAATGCTTGCGCAACCCGAAATTGTTTGTTCCTACAGAAACAGTCGATAATTTTAACAGTTTAAAAATCAGTAAAAATATAAAATGTGTTGTTCTAGATAAAGACAACACGTTCACAGCTCCTCATTCTACTTCTATCTACCCTCCCTTTAAGCAGATGTTTCAAAGGCTTAGTGAGTCCAAATCTATTAAAATTGTAAGCAATAGTGCTGGCTATGACTCGAGGTATGTGTTACATAATAACGACGGCAAGATGAAATTTGAAATATTACATCATTCATTACGCAAGCCATTTTGTTATAAAGAAATCCACCAGCGTTTAACCAGCCAATTCCCAAGAGATGAAATCGTGGTCATTGGCGACAGAATTTCAACGGATATACTTATGGGCAATTTAATGGACGTTAAAACTATTTTAATTACAAACAACCCCTTTAATAACTTCTTAAACAATATAGAACTATTTATCATTCGTAAACTTAAACTTATGAAGTAACCGTTTAAGCATTCCCTCGTCCTTTTCACCAGTTGAAATTCTTGCATTACGGTCGTTTGTCTCCATAGCAAGCGCTTCTAATAACATTCTTTCTGTTTCTGTTTTAGGTCTTTGGATTTTAATGTTCAACTTCACAAGTAAACGACCTTTAGCGTTACCTGGTTTAGGCAATCCCTGGTCCTCTATAAAGATTTTGTCTTGAAACTGAGTTCCAGAAGGCACACTGACTTTGATTTTGTGTCCGTAAATAGTAGGAATCTCAATAGTTCCTCCTAAACAAGCAGTACTCACGGAGATGTCAGTTTTCAATTCAAGATCATAAGCACCAATACGACTAAACAGCTTATGAGGTAAAGTAAAAACTTTAACATAAAGATCACCAGGCTTCCCAGAATGGCTAGTGCCAACATGAGGAGCTGCATCGCCGAGTCCTCTGCGCAAGATCCTAGTTCCATTTTGGATACCAAACGGAATACTCACACTGAGAGTCGTTTCCTGCGACTTAACGCCTTGTCCTTGGCATTCTTTACACGCGCATGATGCAGGAATCTTCTGGCCGCTTCCATGGCAGTCAGGACACTCTTGCTGGACAAAGAACCCGCTCATGTTGTGCGCTATTGAGCCTTCACCGTGGCATGATCCACAAGTCTTGGGTTCGAATCCTGGTTTTAAACCGGATCCGTGGCATTTAGAACACTCTGCAGTGCGTTGGTACTTCACTTCTTTCTTGCGGTTGAGCGCAAGATCTTCTAAACTCACTTGAACAAGTACTTCTAAATTCGCACCTTCGTATGTTCTGGCATGACGTTTGTTAGTCTGCTGTCCAAAGTTCGTAAAAAGATCTTCAAAAGAAAAGCCTCCACCGAAGCCGTTACTGGCACTGCCGCCGAACCCATTAAAACCGCCAAAACCGCCATTGCCGAACCCTGAATTACCAAATCCTGAGTTAAAGGGACTACCACCACCAGCACCCTGTTGTTGTTGATCGCCGTACATATCGTATTTCTGTCTTTTTTCTTTAGTATTCAACATTTCATAACTATTCTGAATTTCCTGGAATTTTTTGTCTGCCCCGGGCGATTTGTTTACATCAGGATGGTACTTCTTAGCTAGGCTGTAGTACTGTTTCTTGATCTCTTTGTCCGAGGCATTGGGGTCTACATTAAGGGCTTTATACGGATTTAATAAACGAGGAAGCGATGTCGAGAAAAACGCGAGCTGGTTAGGTGCTCTACGTAGAGCATGGAACCGTTGTAGAAGCATTCTTTGAAAATTCGGAGAAACGGTGAAGTTAAGCGTATCACGTAACCACAGAACACCCAATTGAGATTTAGAAGAGTAATCTAGAACCTACTAGGTTCCTATGCATACATACGTATAGATAGAAATAGATAGAAATAGATACACACATACGTGTAGATATATTAGAACTCACCTCTTTCCATTTTAAGTAATCTTTCACTGCGCTCCTTTAAAAGTTTTTGGCGTTTCTCTTCAACAAGATCATCATAAACAATGATCTCATCCAAAGATTTTCCACCAGGAACAAGAGGCAAAACAGGAACCTTCTGGTCAACAACAGCCTCAACTAAAACAGGACCCGGAGTTTCCAACATTTCTTGTAATTTGGTTTCTAATTCCTCGAGTTTAGTGATCTTGATTCCTTTGATACCCATGCTATCGGCAAGTTTCATGAAGTCAGGGTTCTTTTGATGGGTATGCGAGAAACGGTTATCATAGAACAACGACTGCCATTGAGTGACCATACCTTGTTCTTCGTTGTTGAATACAATGGCTTTAATAGGAATGTCGTACATAGCAGCAGTTCCTAACTCAGAAAGAGTCATGTTAAAGCTAGCGTCACCGTCAATGTCAATGACAATAGAGTCAGGTTTGCCCACTTTAGCGCCAATTGCCGCGGGTAAACCGTAACCCATAGTTCCTAATCCACCAGAAGTAACCATTGAACGAGGGTTCTTGAATTTAAAGAATTGAGCGGTCCACATTTGGTGCTGACCAACACCGGTGGTGATGATTACCTCATCCTTGACATCGCTGACAACTTTACTCAATGTGGTAATAACCGTTTGAGGTCTGATTGGCTCGCCAATGATATCCTTTTGGTAGCGGAACGGGTGCTCCTTGCGCCATTCGTTAATTTGGTCTAACCAAGGCTGACGTTCAGCAATGTCTACTTTTTGCAAAAGTGGAACAAATTTAGGAAGCGTCTCTTTTAAATTGCCCTCAATGGCAACATTAGCGTCAACAACTTTACTGATGTTCTTGGGTTGAACCTCGAAATGGACAATACCACCACGGTTTTCCAAAGCAGCTTCACGAGCTTTAGGAGCAAAACTGCTTACTTTACCAGTAACACGCTCGTCAAATCTAGCACCTAAACAGATGATCAAATCAGCGTTCTGCATAGCCTTATTAGCATAGTAAGAACCGTGCATACCAACCATTCTTAAACTAAGAGGATTAGTCTCGTCAAAAGCGCCTAATCCGTGTAAAGTAGTAGCCACAGGAATCTGGCATTTCTCCGCAATTTCAGTAACAAGTTTACATGTTTCAACACCAGCAGACATGATACCGTTACCCACAAGCAAAACCGGCCTTTTAGCAACCTTCAGCAAGTTAGCAGCATCATGTAACGAATCCTGAACAACTTCCTGAGCAGCAGAACTCTCGCCAACCTCAGCCAACATCCGGCTAGGAATCGTAGTCTCAGTAGGAATAGCCTTACGAAGAATTCCACCAGTAACATCCTTAGGAAGATCAACCAAAACAGGACCAGGCCGACCAGAGGTTGCGATCTCAAACGCCTCGTTGATTCTACGTGGCATTTCCTCAATGGTTTTCACCATACAGGCCCATTTAGTGCAACTTCTAGTAATGCCAACAACATCGGCTTCCTGGAATGCGTCAGTGCCAATGGCGTTCGTAGCCACCTGACCAGTGAAAACAACCATTGGGGTACCGTCACTAAGGGCGTCCTGCATAGGAGTAACCACATTAGTGGCACCAGGACCAGAGGTGACTAACACGACACCTGGCTTGCCGGTAACACGAGCATAGCCTTCAGCCATGTGACCAGCGCCTTGTTCGTGGCGGGGCATCACAAATCTGAAGTGTTTAGAGTTGTAGATACCGTCAAAAACGGGGAGAATGGCACCACCTGAGTAACCGAATACAGTGTCCACTTTGTGTCGTAACATCATCTCATGGAAGATCTGACCGCCAGTTTTGCCAATAAGAGTGTCGTCGAGTTTGCTGGCTTTGAATTGAGGGTAGTTATAGTCTTTATTGAAGCTGGGAGAGGGCGTAGGACGGCCATCTTTGCCAGCAAGAGAACCGTCTGTAGGAACGGCTCTTTTGCCGATACGAGGGCTCACACTAGCGGGACTAATAGTGTGTTTTGCACGCAAGAAGAATATGGGCGTTGAAACGCGCGTGTAGCGCGCCAGTGGAATTTTGCTCAACATCTCCGATATCGCGATGACAAAATTCTATTATGTACTAATCGGAGGCGAACGAAAAACAAGTTGACACATTCTTAAATAAGAATGAGTAAATGAGTAAATGAGTAAATGGGCAAATGGGCAAATGAGCAATTGGGGAGTAATGCGTAAGTGTAAACAATGCTTTTACATATATCGTATATATAGTACTTACTCTGTCTACACATATACACAGTTTATGTACACACCGTAATACACCATGTACACACTACGTAATCCACACACAAATATACCAGCTATTTAGCATACATAACTACGATTTATTATCTTCTAAAGCTTTAGCAAGTTGTTCACCATCTTCCTCGGTTTTAACACGCAAAATATAAACATTAGGACTAGTTTCGCCAGGCTGAACGTCTAGAACTTTGACTTGACCTTTAGAAACAGGTTTATAACCGAACTCTTTGCGAACAGCAATATTGAGCAGAACACGTCCAGAAGTTTCTGCACGAACTAAAACACGAGTTTTTTTAGTGGTTTTATGAACGAGTACTCGAAGATTTCCCAATCCGATAGCATCGTATTTGTTGTCTTTAAATTCGTATAATTTGGCTTTCTTTTCGTAAACATTATCCTCGTCTTCTTCACCGGGACCAGGTCCGTCAAGAGTCAATTGCTCTTCTTGAGGCTCTTGATCTTCTTGGTTGTCATTGGTGCTGGTACTCGTACTAGTACTAGTGGCAGCTGTAGGAGCAGGTACAGCGGGGGCACTAGCATTGGGGGCAGGCCATGATGATCCGACTGACGAGTTGCCAAAGGGGTTTGAACCAGAACCGAATGAAAATTTAGGACTTTTGTTGTCTTGAGGGTTACCAAATGAAAACACGGGTTTATCAGAACCTGATTTGCCGTTGTTTAATGAGAACGGAGGTTTAGCATTGAATGAGAGTACAGGTTTGTCAGTGGAGTTGTCAGTGGAGTTGTCACCTGCAGGTTTACTTGAAGCAGCAGGTAACGAATTGGCGTTTCCAAATGAGAAAAGAGGTTTAGGAGTCTCCTTTTTGTCATTCTCCTTTTTGTCATCCTCCTTTTTGTCATTCTGGTCTGATTCCTTCTTCTCGGTAGAAGCATTGAAAGAGAAAACAGGTTTGGTTTCTTTAGCATCTTTACTAGGAGTAAAAGTGAAACCAGTTTTAGGACCACTGGGTTCTGAAGATTTAGCCTTATCAAATGAAAAGACAGGTTTATCAGAGGGTTTCTCAACCTCTGGTTTATCAGCAGAATCACCGTTGAATTTGTTCTGCATGTTGCCAAACGAGAACACAGGTTTGTCAGTAGTGCCAGCAGGCTTCTCTGTAGTGCCAGTGGGCTTCTCTACAGACTTCTCTGCTGACGTCTCTGCAGGTTTAGAAACACCAAAAGCAAAAACAGGTTTAGAATCAGCCGGCTTGTTAAAAGAGAAAACAGGTTTAGCAGCATCTGATTCAAGTTTCTCAGCAGGATTCTCAGCAGGATTCTCAGTAGGTTTCTGTTCCTGTGGTTTGTTGAACGAGAAGCCAGTAGAGGCTGCAGGCTGGGCAGGGGACAACGGTTTAGGGTTACCTAAAGAGGAAGGAGCACCCACCGATGACATAAGCGTCTTTGCATAATTGATATATTTTTCACAAAGACTTGTCCAGTCCAAAGAAGAAGACTGGGTTTTAGCAACTTCAATTTGTTTAGCAAATGAAGCGTTTAGAGCAACTAATTTTAGAAGTTTATCGGAATCTGTACCGGGTGCCTTGGTAGAAGTTTGCAAAGTTGCTGTAGCAGTACTTTGCGGTGCCTTAGGTGCCTGTGGTGCCTGTAAATTAGCGAATGCATTGGGGGTAGGTTGCAAAGTTTTAAACGGATTGCTAGAGGCGTCTTTTAATCCAGCGAATGCTGGTTTAGAAGCAGCGGGTGCTTTACGAGCACGGGGGACAGCAATCGTGCGTTTCGCGAGAATATCTTTGCTTGCGACCGCATGGACATCGATTTCCTCTCCTTCGGAATCTCCGTCGTTGGGGCGACTATCTTTACTGATCTGGTCTGTAGCTTGTCTTTTGGCCATATCCTATAACTTAGTAATTGGTTTGTTTATTCATGTAAATAAACTAGTGGTTTCCAAAACATGAATAATTATGAGGATGAGAATAAATGGGTTTATAGATGTTAAGAGTAAAAATAGATAGAGTAACTGAGTGTCGGCGCATATATATATTGCCTAAATAAAGTGTGTGGTTGACTCAACGTATGTATACCCAGATGTTATGAAAATTCAAAGTAGATACTAAAGACACTAGAAGTCATTGAGAGCACTCAAGACAATTTATATCAATTGACATTTCATTTATACTTACCTCTATTCACATCCCTGTTGTACATTTCCAAAGTTATAGTAAGGAAAATCTTTACTGCTTACAAACATAGGGCTTGTGCCCTATCATGTGACAGACTCAAATCATGCTCAATTTCTAATGAAGGTATTAAGGCTCCACACCCAATTAGTTTGATAACGTACAATGGCACCTAAGATCCAGGCGACTAAAGCCCAGAAGGCTGCCGCCGCGTTAGCTGGTGGTAAGGCTAAGAAGAAGAAGTGGAACTCTGGTAAGGCCCGTGAAAAGGCTCAGCACCACGTCGTTCTTGAGCAAGCTCTCTACGACAGACTTTATAAAGATGCTGCCACTTTCAAGCTCGTTACTGTATCTGTCTTGGTCGACCGTCTGAAGATTAACGGCTCTCTTGCCCGTTTGGCTCTCCAGGCTTTAGAGAACGATGGTGTTATCAAGCCCGTCATCACTCACTCCAAGCAGAAGACCTACACTCATGCTTAAATTTAAATATTAAAAATTCATACATAATCGATTGTTCCACAATTTATTTAATTTGCTTTGATTTGTTGTTATTTCCTTGATTAATTGAATTCGACATAATGAGCGCTTGTTTTGCTGTTCTGTTCATGTTTTGTTGAAAAATGTATACTTTTTAGCAAGAACTGGGTTATATTGTAATATATGTAGGAGATTTAGTTAATTGATAATACGAGAAAAAAGATTGAGTTAATCTCAAGCGAATTTATTTATTTATATTAACGAATCGGCAGTTTAAAGCGCTATTTTGACGGCCTAACTATCTCATGTAGCTGTAGATCTTTTGAACCTGATCACGTGTTTATACGTTTTTATCTTTCTAGTGTCTTGCTTAGTTAGAAAACGGAGACTATAGTATAAGCGGGTAGCGGAGATACTATTCCGGCATGAGGATTTCTATATAAAACTAACCATCGGCACTAGCTACGTTTAAATCATACTTCAGAAATATCTTATGTATTCGATTACGTTTCGCTTTTTCTTTTTTTGTTTAATTCTTTTCTTTCTTAAGATAGTTACAGTTAACACCCTCATTCCACATTCCGCCCGATCTTATTTGTAGTAATCATTCTCGAATTGACTCGAATATGGAGATCGGGCATGTGAAAGCCGATAATCCATGTACAACCTCAATAGTAAACCCAGCTCCACAAAATCGTGAAATTCCAGATCTCCACCATTTGGCAGAAGAAAAAAAATAAAAGGGAATAGAACCACCAATTGCTTCAGAATGTTTATATATTTTCCGAATTTTTATTATTTTGGATTTAACTAAAATTAATTACTTGTTGCCATTTATTAATGTTAATCATAAATGATAAAGAAAAAGATTATGTATTTAGCGCTCACGCTTCACGATTAGTAGCCCAATTGCCAGTCATAGTAAGAAAGCGAAGCCTTCTTCCAGATCTTCTTGACACGGTGGATGATACCAGCACGGCCACGGCCCTGGCAGTTCAAGTTAGGGACGGGAAGAGGAATGTGGTCATCAGAAAGGTAACCAACGAAGGGACCCTGGTTGTAGTTATCAGTGATTTCGGGGTCCTTCTGGTTCTTCTGGTGAGCTTTCATGTTAATAACGTGGAAAACGTTGGCGCTGCAGTCGAAACGGCCAAGAGCAGGAAGATCCCAGTTAGCAATGGTGGAGGCAGGGATAGAGTAGTGGTCGTAGTAAGTGCTATCAGTAGTGCCACGGAAGTCCTCGTGCATGTCACCAAGGATAAGAGTGTAGACTCTGTTGGGACCGTCAGTGCTGGAAGAACGGGCGAAGGTAAGGATGAAGAGCTTACGGTGGTAGTTCTTCTTCTCAGAAATCCAGGGCTCAAGGAAGTTACGGGCCCAAGCGGCAGCAGTGGCAAGATCAGTGTTAGTACCGTCATTGTTGAGATTAGGACGGATGAACTTCCACTGGGGGAAACGATGCTTCTCGATGTCAGCATCGAAGGAAGCCAAAGCTCTAAGGTTGACGTAACGGCCGGGCTTCTCCATGATAGAGTCGAAAGCAACGAAGGGGTTCTTAGCACGGCTGTAAGTGGGGTCATTAGCAGGGTAGTTCCAGCCAGAGAAAGCAGTGAAGGGCTGGTCCTCAGCGTACTGAGCCCAAAGGACACGGCTAGCCTCCATAGACTCGACGAGAGTAGAAACGTTGTTGGGGAGACTGACGAAACGCTCCTCAGTTAAACCGAAGGTGTCACCACCGATCATGGCGAGGTAGTTAGCCTGAGAGTTAGACTCAACAGCGTAGTAGTTATCGAGAAGCAAACCCTTGGAAGCAAGATATTGAAGGTCTTCATTTTGAGCAGCGTCGTCGAAGTCGGCGTTGTCAAGAACGATGTGCCAGATGTGGTCAACCAAACGACCCTTGGCGATGTGATGGTCCTTAGGGTACTCGGTCTGAACAGCGGTAGCGGCGTTGGGGTTGAAGACACCAGTGGGTTGGATAGTCTCGAACTCACGGGGATCAGCAACAGCAGAACCCGCTAAAAGTAATAATGCAGATTTTAAAAACATATGAACAGTTGAACCTTTAACAGGGGTATAATTCGATTATGTTCTGGTTTTGTTGTAACCTGGTTTAAGAATACTGTTGGTTCTAGCAAGAGAAGGGAAATGCCGATCTGCTTTATTATAAATAAGTTTAAAGTCACCCTTACCCACATATCGTTCGCCGGTCGCTTAGTGACCGTTTTTAGTGCCTTCCGATCGCATTCATTGTTTTTTGATGCGTAAGATCTTAACTAAACGGTATTAGGGTTATGCACTATTGACCAATGAGAAGCCTAGATAGAGGCACTTCGTGCATATTGTTTGCGTTGAGCGTTCAATATGCATCGCTTTTGTTTCAAAACCACGTGATGTTATCGTTCCAGAATAAAGCAAGTTAGAGGTAAAACACGTAGGTTAATCAAGGTTCTGAAGGTTATTATAGTTAAATTAGATACAATTATCCACACTCCGTGAATTAATTTTGAAAGAAACCCCGCGAAGTCCGTTTTTCGAGCAATATTATGTGTGGTATTTGTTTACGCTCGGGCGAGTTTTTGTTTGTAAGGCTACTTTCGTCATAGTATAGTGCATATCTCGGACATGATATGCAAGGTTACTGCATTATGTAACATGATAATTTTTGAAATAACCTCGGTTCCATGTGTAGATCTCTAGATTTATGTATCGTAGGCATACTTAAAACATCATTTTCCTATTTCTATCACCCCGGTTGTTCAATAAACCGTTTTGAAGGTGTAACATCTTGATTTTGGTAAGTCACGTAAGTAGCACTTATGTTCACACACTTAGCCCTAATTAGACTTATCAAATTTGCTAAAAGCCAAAGATTTACTTAAAATAAATGGACTACTACATACCTAATTAGCAATTTTCCAATAAAATTTCAAATTGTTTTCTTTAATGCCGACGTCTATCGGCCCATTTCTCTTGCACTGCTGGTAGTGGCACGTTTTAGCGCTTATGAAATTATTCAAACAACGTTGGCAAAACCTAACCCTTTGAACCCTAGAAGATGAAAATGGACACTATCACGCGCCTACGAAGACTACGAACAGTGGAAGAACCCTAACATCAACATATCGATTAGAATGTATATATAAACATTTATTGTTTGGTAATGGTGTTGAGTTTTTCTTGTTTTTCCCTGTCCGTAATTGAAATATGTTAGGATAGGCACCTGTTAGCCTATTAACGTCACGTGAAGTGAAGTAGTATGTAAAGCAAGTTAATTATAAGAATATAGGCCTAAGCCCTTATATAGAGTAATATAGACTTACTAACATAGGTGTAATCCATACATTAGTATAGCTTACCCCAACAAAATATAAATAAGCATGCATTTCATCATAAATAAGTAAATAGATGGATATCTTATATGTAATGAATGGGCAGATATAGATAACGCAATAAAGAATTACAAGGCTTAGATCTATTTTTCGTGCTCAATCTTACTGTATTATATAGCATCTATCACTTATCTATATACAAACCAGTATAAAACTCCAAACAAACGATGTCTAAAGAACCATTAAACACCTACGATCAAGATTTAATCGCCTGGGCTCACGAAAACCTCAACAATATCCCCCATTGTCAAGCTTATCATCGCATGATCTGTGGCATGGACTATGATGGCGGAGATAAGGAGCTGACATTGGGCCGTATTTTATCTACAGAGAAGTGTGACGATTACGCCGCCATTCGTTTCGCACAGTTTGACAATTTAGAAAGCTTTTCTGAAGCTCGTGCGAAATTCATTGAAAATCTCTTTGGCGACTGCGATTCTGGAGTTTGGGTTGAGCCTCCGTTTAGAGTCGATTACGGCTTTAACATCAAAGTCGGAAAGAATTTCTATACAAATTTCAATGTATCAATTTTGGATTGTGCCATTGTCGAGATTGGCGACGATGTATGTATCGGCCCGAACGTTATGATTACCACCGCTTGTCATCCTATCGAACCCGTCAGCCGTAGAGCACGGGTTGAGTTTGCATTACCAATCAAGATCGAAGACAATGTTTGGATTGGCGGAAATGCAGTAATTCTTCCCGGTGTCACAATTGGTAAAAACTCGGTAATTGCTGCCGGCGCCGTTGTTTCTAAAAACGTTCCGGCGAACACCGTATACGGAGGTGTGCCTGCTAAGCTTATAAAGAATATTTAATTACATTTAACGATGATTTCACGAAGTTAATATAAATATATAAACGTAGTCTGTACCACACATGCACTGATGTACAGCTGTAAACACGTGTATTGGTGTAAACTCGTGACGATGTACACAATTGTTACTTTTGATCTTTATTGTTATCTTATCTCCACACGCGAGTTTCTATTTGGTTTAATTTAAATAAGTAAGTATATAGAAAATTGCTTGCTCAATTGCTAAACAAACGAGTGTACTCAATTCTACGTCTAAAATACCCGAACATTTTCTGGCAATTTAACCGCGTCTGCAAATAATAATATGTTCATGCATGTTTATTGACAATTGACAATTCGACATTCGACGTTGTAGTTACATAATCGAAAAATCTCCCATTAAGTGCTTTCCCGCCATTTAGTTCTCGTTAACAACCCTTTCCCAACCCCCCCCCACCTCTTCCAAGCACTAAGCAAAGCAACAAAAAAAGCAAACATAAAACAATGGAATCCACGCCACTACTGGCTGATCCACCCATTGACGATGAATCCTACAGACACGAAACACGTACATTCCCTAATGAAGAACAAAAACAACTGATGTTCGCCGGTTATGAATTAACCAGTATAGAATGCCGTTTATTCGAGATTCTAGCAGCATTCCTTATCGCAGAAAAATACACATCAAATCTCATCCCCATAACATTCTTCTCCTTTATTGTACTAATAGCATCCCTTCAAATCGAGCCCCTTTATAATTTCCTCTCTTCTAAATTCAGGTCGAGATTTAAATTCTCGTTATTTCTTGTTTCACAGCAACGGTTAGGACCGCTTGTTTTCAGTGCAATTTGGCTTTCATTAAAACCAGAAACCGCTAACTTTGTTAATGTTATTGCGTTTTTAGGACTTGTTGGTGCAATTGCGTGGTCTAAAATCACATTCACTTTATTCCAGTCCCAATTTAGAAGTGACTGGGTTGAGGTGCTCACGTGCACACACCAAAACTTGAGATTCGAATTCGAGAAAATCATGAGTTTGTCGTCTATTATTATACAGAGTGTTCTGGCAATTTTTACTGGTTTTATGATTGAAACTATGGACTTTACAAAATGTGTGTTAATTTTAGTGTTTATTGGTGTTTTCGGTTTCCTCATTGAGCTCTCAATGCTCACCCGATTATATAACACATGCTATGCGCTCCACCTTCCGAGACCTCAATTCCATGGTTCTAATTATTTTTCACAAATTTTTGAAGTGAGTCCAATGATCGGTGTTCTAACCTCGCATTTCACTGGGTTTTATACTCCTAGAATCCAATTCGGGTCTTCAAGACTTCCACTTTCTACACTGATCGATTACGTACGCAAGAGACCGATCCCGGTAGCCATCTCATTGGCCAGCACATCAATCAACATTAGTTTACTAACAATTGGTCCACATTTGGTTTGGTTCTTGCTTAGAGTTAACGTACATGCTTCAATTGTTGGTTTGTATAAATGCTTACAAGCATTGGTTACTTTACACCCGTTTATCTCCACAAAGATGTCGTTCTCTTTAATGTTAGTAGGATCCACAGTTGCGTTTATTTTCCTTATTTTTCAGACTAAGATAACTTACTTGTGGCCACATTTGTTTGCAATCTCAGTTTTGGTGTCTAGAGCTGGTGTTGCCGGAATTACTGATGCTGGTGACAACTTTATTACTAGATACTTCGATGAT
This sequence comes from Starmerella lactis-condensi, assembly GCA_030568935.1. Classification (NCBI taxonomy): domain Eukaryota; kingdom Fungi; phylum Ascomycota; class Dipodascomycetes; order Dipodascales; family Trichomonascaceae; genus Starmerella; species Starmerella lactis-condensi. The sequence continues at coordinate 39,849 of JAJMJH010000013.1, forward strand.
GACGAAGATATGATCAAGGCGTATAAGGAGAATTCAGTTACTGCAAGACTGCAATTAGAGCTGGCTTTGCATATATTAACAATATTCTGGCCTAATTTGAACCAAATTTGGATTCCTCTTTCTATTTCTGTGTTCCTTTCGTTTATTGGTATGGCGTTCATTTGGGTGCTTACTGCTATGGAAGATCAAGAAAGTGAGGAGTAATCACATGCGCACATGTACGCACACAACTGCGCTTACGATTGTGTTTACAACTGCGATATATTCGTACTGTTACATTTCACGTACTCGCCGATTTGTACACTACGATACGCTAAGTCGTAAACCACGTATGCATTTCTTAAGAAACTATCACCTAAGATATTTCTACCCCAACTTTGCTCGTTGTCCAGAATAGTCATTATCAAGCAGTCGCTGTGTTCCTGAGAAAACCAACTCAATGGCCAGAACAACTCGGTCATTGGCATGTTCACAGTTATATTATTGAACTTGAACCCCAATTGAACATCCTTTAAATCTCTTTTCTGGATAAGGTACATCCCCAAATGGGGTTCATACTCAGCGTCTGCATAAGAAGCTATTAATTCAACGATGTCTCTAGGCATATAAGTGAAGGAAGTTCCGGTGTCTAACATGAATTCACCTCTGAAAAGCGTTTGATTGTTAAGAACAATATCAGATTCTACTGATATCGTGTAATTGTTCAACATTGGCATTGTCGCTAGCTCCTTGTACTTAGCACTGTCTTTACCTCCAAACAAAATAACTCCGCCCCGTGAACATAAATCGTTCATGTACATTGAATACGCTGGTCTTTGGATCATCTTGCTTTTTGCTAACACCATCGGCAAATTGAAATACTTGTCTTGAGTAGACTCTGCTTGGTAAGGACCGATTCCTAAGATTCCGGTATTATCATTAGCGACATCAGCAACTGCAAACTGGAGTGTGTAAGTCGAGTTCTTCCCCTTGAACTTGAACTTTTCCTTAGCCCAGATCCCACTTGCGGTGTCCTTGGCGTAACTAATATCAAATGTCTTGTTCAGATTCATGAACGAAGTGCTGTTCATATCAAATCCAATATCTGAAATTGATTTAGACGGCACCCATAGATCACTGGAGCCTGTGTCTACTTGTACTTTAAAAGACTGTTCCGGAGTGCCTAAACAAATATCCATTGTATAATACGTCAAGTGATTGCTCACTGGCTGTGCTATTGCACGTATCCCGAGTTTATGCGCGAGTTTCCGGAGTTTAGATTTGATACACCCGTGGCATTGAACGTTGATTTTCTTGACTGTGTTTGGTTGGAAACTTGTTTGGTTACGCACGCAGTTCAGGTGTGCGCCTATAACACCAGGAATGTCTGCTGCAGTAACTAAAAGCAGCAATTGCAATTGCACGAGAATAACAAGATGCATTGTGTTAATTGTTTGAAACTATGTATTCTACTAATGTCCCATATAATATTTAATTTCTTAATGTTCACTAGAAACTTTAATACAGTGTGGTTGATTATGTAACAAAACTAGGAGTAAGACTAAGAGTAAGACTAAGAGTAAGACTAAGAGTAAGACTAAGAGTAAGCAATAATGTAAAACGTAAAAGTAGTCCGCGAAACGTAATCGTATTACATAATCGGACTAGGCTAGGCTTGGTTAAGTTAGGTTGCCGGTAGCGGTAAAATAATTCTTAGTAATCAAAATATACACACGAGCAGAGCACACATCCTAACCGCTCGGGATGCTAAATAACCGATGTACTACGATAGAGACAAAGTACAAGTTGGCGGAGTCCTTCGCTACAGAATTGAAATCCCTAATGATCAAGCCGTATACGTAAAACTGAAGAACAACGAATTTACAGCAATGCGTGCTGCCTACGTTAACGGCCCCTTCACGCTATACTGTGACATGTGCCCCATCAACTACACAGACACAAGCTGTCCAACAGCAGCAACCACACCTATTTATGAAAATCACGTGAAAGCAGGCTCTGAATTTGATTTTGAGATCAACAGCACTACTCAATGCCGCATATTCGACGTGACAATCATGCCCGAGATCCTGTTTTCCAAAACTGCCGAGATCAATTTCTCATTTACAGTTACTGATTGTTTAGATAAACTAAATCACACTGAATTTGATGAAGAATGCACAGCAGTTAAAATCACTAAAATGTCCACACAAGACATTTGGGAACCTCAATATGACCCACAAAAACCGTTACATGTATGTGTGTTAACACACGGTTTAGTGTCTAATGTGACATGTGACCTTCTATACGTAAAAGAAAGCATTGATAGGAAAGCAAAAGAAACTGGTCAGAACTTGATTTGTGTTGGGTTCACGAAAAACGCTTGTGAAACCGAAAGAGGAGTTAAACATCTTGGACGTAAAATCGCTAATTGGCTTATTGATGATATCATTCCAAAGTATAAACCCGCTAAAATGTCGTTTATTGCTCATAGTTTAGGAGGTTTAACCCAAACATACGCTCTTGGGTACGTCCAGTTCACACATCCTGAACTTTTTAGTAACATTGAGTTCGAGAATTATGTTTGTTTAGCAAGTCCAATGCTAGGTGTTGCTAATGAGAACCCAGGGTACGTCCAGTTCGCTTTGGATTTTGGAGTTGTGGGGAAAACCGGTCGTGATCTAGGTCTTAGTTGGGCACCAACTTCAAAACCATTATTAGAAGAACTGCCTAATGAGAACACATGTGCAATTTTAAGGAAGTTCAAGAACAGAACACTTTATGCTAATGCAGTTAACGACGGCATTGTTCCACTACGCACATCCTCGCTGCTGTTTCTGGATTGGTGTGCATTAGCAGAAGCTAATAATAACAGCGCACCAAAAAGCAAGGCATGGGCATTTTGTGATATTTTCGTGCATAGGAACTCATTAAGAGCAATAAAAAGATCACAAATTAATTCTGAATTGAACAGTAAACATTTAGTCGTGGAAAGTTTACCTCATAAAACCACATTACTGGAAAATGGAGTCACGTTATTGAACCCACCACACCCAACAAAGGAATTTCTTAACAATCCGGAGTCTAGAAGGAAAGTGATTTTTCATGATAGAGTTTATAACGAGTTTGAACTTCCTCCTAAACGGTATAAAACCAGGATCCATCTATGCAAGGGAGTCAAGGAAGTCGTTGAAAATTCAAGACCAGAAGAACTGATTGCTAGACAGTACCATTCGAAAATGTCATGGCGTAAAGTTTTGGTGAAATTAGAACCTGAAGCACATAATAATATCATTGTGCGGAGAAAGTTCAGTAACGCTTATGGTTGGCCAGTCATTTCACATCTTGTTAGTGAGCATTTCAGTAACTCCAATTCACATTCGGAGAACACTAAGGATGCTGCTAATCCAGTTATTGTCGACGACGCTATTGAAATGAGGGGTAACCCAATTTGGTCTAGTGACCATGAAGAAGAACTAGAGGTGCCTAGTTACGTGTATTATATGTAGTCCATATCGTTAGTGTGCATTTAGTACCCGTACACATGTGCCATATTATAATCAATTGTAGTCATATAAGTGCTCATGTAAGTACCCACATGTACCCGTTAGTGCACCCCTTGGTGCACCCTTTATGATACACACATGCACATATGCGCACTGACGTACGCATATACACATGTGGGCATTACCTGATTCTCATTCTCAACTCCATCTTCTCATTACTACTCAAAGTACTCTCCTCCTGTTTCAAAGTCTTTATAGCTTCAAACACATTCGTAAAAACCTCTAAATTCAAACCCAACTGCTGTATAACATTCAACAGCTGCGTTTCTAAATCAGCAACATCAGTTTTGGTAAACACGTTTTGGTGGATATAAGACCAAAAAAACGTATTCACGTTTTCAGAAATGTAAAGCAAAGCCAACTGTTTATCCAATTTGGAATTCGCAAGTTCACTTTTCAAGTTCAAATGAGGAACGAAATCTGACCCGATTTTACGCTGTAACGCTAACTCAATTGAGTTCACTAATTTCATAGATAAACATTCCGCCAAAAGTTGAAAACAATTGATTTTTAATTCCTCGAAAATCTTAAACGTTTTATCGAATTGGACCCCAGATTCAGCAATTAACAACATTAAACTCCAGCTTTTCAAGTTCACAAGCAGAAAAGATGTTGCGCCAGTTAATGCAAAAAGGTACTCACTGCTTGCTTCTTCTTTTTTAGTGGTGGTTACTGCTCTGGCAAATGTCGATCTAGAAAGTTTCAAAGTTTCAATTTTGGTTTCTAAAACATCGTACATGTGCTGAACAAGCGGCAAATGAACGTACTCAAGCACAAGTTTAGGTTCTAACCTGAGTAAATAGTCCGCATTCAACAGTAGTTTCCATATACGTACTGCCCAATTATTCGGTGAACAAGATGGAACGTCAACATCCACTAATTTGTTAGTGAATTCAGTTTGTTGGGCGACTTTCAGGTAGTTTTCACGTTCGTATTTTAGGTATTCAAGCATATTACCTTGTGGATCAAGAATTGAGTGCAGAAATTGCGTGCAAATTTCACTCCAAATGAAAAATTTCATTTCTAAATTTGTCGTGAATGAAATTAAAGCTTGAATGAACTCGCTGTTGATCTTGAACTTTTGTAAAACATGAGAAATGTATGGGATCAAGTTTTTAAAGAAGGTGTCCACTGGAGAGTCAACAGGGATCCGGGTAATGCTTTGAAGTCTAGCATTCAACATTTGTTCGATGATTTCAAACGATTTAGAAACATTAGGGGGGGTTTGAAGGAGGTACTTCAACGTATAGTACGTGTTCTCTACAAGGGGAAGAGTCCATAATCCAGGCTCAAATTTTGCGAGTGTTTGGATTTCTTTATGGCATGTAAGATCGTTTTTAGGCCATTTGACTTCTTGAATGTTCTGTTTTAACTTAGTTTGGGGGGGGGTTGTTTGTTCAGTGAACCATTTAGTAAGTTTATCTTTGGTTTCAAGGTCGAGTTCAGAGCCAGAATGGTAGAATTCAAGTAGAATTGACGTGTCTGGGTTGGGTGTGGCAAGTAGTTTAAGAATAAACAAACTTTGCTCGATTTTGTTGTGGGTTTGTTGAAGAGCAGGTAAACCGGCTTTAAGCTGGTCAATTTCTAAACTGAGTACTTGTTTAGAAAGTTCTGAGCTAGGGGGTGGGGGTCTCTCAGCAATGAACTCGTTGAGTTTCTTGAGGGTGGGGATTTTAGTGTTTAAATAGACGTTCGTGTCCATTGTGTGGTGTGGTTATGTTGATGTGTGTAAGTGTGGATACATTTGATCATGTAATCGGTGTGTACCCAGTACTCACGTGATATTCCAGGTTAAGGTTAATGCATTTAACGACACGTGATATTCTTACTTTCCGTCTACTTTTACTATTTTGTACTACTTTTCACACATCCACTTTAGTTGTTATAAAAATACGTATACTTAATTAATCTTCATATTCAACAGCACCATCATCATCGTCATTTTTAGAAAAGAAATCTGTTTGGGCAGTATAAGCAGGTGTTTGCGCAGACCATGCGGGTGTTTGTACAGACCATGCGGGTGTTTTACCAGATGGAGTCTTTGCGTTCCATACAGGAGTCTTGGAATTCCATGCTGGTGTTTTAGCGTTCCACGCTGGTGTTTTATTAGAAGGTGTTTGTCCACCATAAGATGGAGTTTTTGCATTCCACGCAGGAGTTTTAGCATTCCACGCAGGAGTTTTAGCATTCCACGCAGGAGTTTTAGCATTCCACGCAGGAGTTTTAGCATTCCACGCAGGAGTTTTAGCATTCCACGCAGGAGTTTTAGCATTCCACGCAGGAGTTTTAGCGTTCCATGCAGGTGTCTTGGCAGCCCATGCAGGTGTTTTACCACCACCAACACCACTAACACCACCAGGTGTTCTTCCACCAGTCATGTTAGAACCACCAAACGATGACTGTCGGTTGAACCTTCCTGGGTTCATAAACTCAGCTAAATTCACTAATCCATGACCCTGAGTAAACAACAGTTTATTAACGTCAACAGTAACCACCTTGTTCTTAGCTTCAAGTTCAACTCTAGCAGTGGCTTCACTAGCATCTTTAACAACACCCTTTAACCCCTTATACCCTGATCCAGGACCAATACTGACCTTTTGACCAATAATACGTCTAGTATTGAAATGCGATCTAGTAGTTGTTACTGGTGCTTGTTGTCTCATTGGGTTCATAGCACTCAAATTCAAACTCTTTGAAGATGTTAACTGAGAAACTTTATTAACAAACACACCTAAATTCTCGGTTCTCTCTCTATTATGCAAAAACGCAAACTGGTGGTAGATATGAATAACAGTTCCTTGACGTTTTTCACCACCAATTTCACGGACAGTGTCGCCAATTGCGATTTCGTGGCCTTGTCCGTCAGTAGTTGTTCTTTGTACACTGCGCAGTTTATTAGAAACTGACTCAGGTTTGACATTCAGAGTTTGTCCATCTTGACAAAGAACTTTAATTGAGTCTCTAAAAACATCAACAACAACACCAACAGTTTGAGCATTCAATTGAACAAGATCCTGGATACCGAACCCGTTCAACATGTTCTGAACACTAGTATCAGACGCTGCTTTAAGGTCTCTAGTAAAGACCCTCACTTCTGATTTGTTAGTATCACTCAAATAAGTAGCCTTGCCTTCACTACTAGAAACAATCAAACCAGTGTCATCCTTGAAGTTACCTCTGATAACACGAACATGATCACCAACAGCGAAATGTTTACGCAAATGGTCTGCAGGCACACTAACCACTAGATTTTCATACGGCTGTCTATCACCCTTAACACTAATAATTCCCTCTGAACTATTAACTGCGGTTACTCTACCGTTCAAACCAGTTTGTTCACCATGAATAACCTCAACACGTTCACCAGGACTGAACTGAGTGCTTTGAGTCGTCGACTTTTTTAATTCCTCGCCAATTGAGGCTAAATCAAGCTCGTCGTCTTCACCAGTTTGAAACTTCGTGATTTCAGAAAGTTTAGGCTCGACATTTTCGGTTTCGATCATGCCTAATTTGAAATCTTTATGAAGAAATCCTTTAACATATTCGTCTCCTAAATATGTGTACCCATTAGCAGAATGCTGAGAAAGCCTGGTATCATGTTGAGCAGCTTCCTGACTTGAAAACAATTTTTGAGGAGGTCTCTCTGCACGTTTACGCTTTTCACCGCCGGTCATTGCGGTTGTTTTACCATAATCCAATCTAGGAACCAACTTCAATCGCGCTTCAAGACCGTTATCACTCAGATCCAAGACCATTGCGAGATCACCAGCGTATTTACCACGTTTAACACGCACATATTTGCCCGGAACTAGCTCTGTCTCGGCCTTTTTAACCACTCTGAACATATCAGGGTACTCCTTGATTGGTACTTTAAGCAATTTGCTGTTTGTAAAGACATTTGGCATACCAGCAACTGCGTTTAAAGCAGCCTGTTCTGACGCACACTCAATATAAATTCTTCCTGGGAATCCGTCTCTTTGGAAACAAGAATACACAAGGGAATTCGGGTTACGGTGTTGTAAACTCAATTGCTTACGCAAAACAGCTTTGACAGCGTCTTTTTCACGGCCAATTCTCGTATTGATACCGAAAATAGGAGGATCTTCAACACTAGGCAACAAAAGCTGTTGAGGAACAATTGCCGATCCGCTAGCACCGTATTTCGCGCTTGAACGACCGTAGCGTTCACGGTACCTCTCAGCGAGTTTCTCAGCGTCCTCATCAGTGAATTTCTCTTGTTCAACACGTCGATCTAATTGTCTGTAAACACGTGAGGCGCCTTTGTCAGCGTCAGCATCAGCATCCTGAACGAAACCGTCTTCGCCAACAAGACCGTCATCGTCTTCGTCATCAACGTCTTCCTCATCGTCGTCTTCGGCTTCTACATCCAAAAACTGGTTGCGCAGTTTACGTTTTTTACGTCTGTTTGTGTCGTCTTCAGACTCGTCAGATTCTTCGTCTTCGTCGGCGTCTTCTTCGTCGTTTTCGTCGCTAACGTCTACATCTCCTGTGGTTCCTGTGCCAGCAGCATCTGTGCCAGCAGCATCTGTGCCTGTGGATCCATCTGTGCCAGCAGTGCCGGCTCCTGTGGATCCGTTAGCGGTACTGTCTACGGCAACATCCGGTCTCGGTTCAGTATCTGAATGTGAAGAGCCTGAATCACCGGGGCTCGACATAGTAACAATTAGGTTAAATGATGTGGTACTTTTGATTAGATAAGGATGTACCAAACCGAATGTTAATTATATAATCAATTCCAATTCCGTTATGAAACGTAATCACTTAGTGCCCCCCGTATACACTGTATAGTACCTGTATAGCGCACATGTCAGCTGAAGTCCAGCAGTTTCTACAAATAACAGAGTGTGATCTTTCACCAGAAGATGTCCAAACATTTATAAACAATTGCGGTTCACTAGAATCTGCTGTTTCAGCATATTTCGAATCGCAAACCTCTGAATCACATGCACCGTTTGGTCCCCCCCCCCCCACTAATAACAACACACTACACTCTACTCCCGGATTCCAAAGCCTAGAGAAACTAGCACTCGCCCCCCCCCTTTCTGTTTACCAACCACGTAATTTCCTAGCGAAATTAATTCTTCAAATTTTCGAGTTTGTTTACAAACTGTTTACTGGTCAGCTTTTCCGTACTAGTAAACGAGTGAATTTAGAAACCGAAAACCAAATCATTGATTTGCACCTCCGCGACCATTGCTTGAAAATTTTAAATGGGAGTTATAAAGAAGCAATCAAAGAAATGCACAAACAGCGGTGCTACCTTCTTGTCGTTCTTTACGATGATCTAAAATTAGATCTGTTAAATGAATTACTAAATCTGGAATTGAATGCTGAGACGTTAGTATGGTTTGGTAATACTAATTTAGAGGAGCCGCAGTTAGTACAAAGGGCTTATAATTTAAACACTCCTTGTTTTGTTTGTTTAGGACCCACAATTGGTATTGACGAATTTGGTACTCAGCTTATTGATACTCAAGTTTTGGTATTAGGTAAAGTCCAAGGGTTTAGAGCAGTCAATGCTGTCATGAATAATGTTTTTGAAAGCCATAAACCGGTACTGGATGCTGTTATTTATGAACAGAATCAGCGTGAATTGGACAGGAAGATCAAATTAGAGTCTCAATCGGCTTACGAACGTAGTTTAGAACAGGATAGGTTGAAAAAAATGGAGAAGGTATCAATTGAGTTGGTTAATAATTACTCAATAAATGTCTTAAATGAGATGTCCACAACTGCTACTACGGGCCATACTGGTGGTGGACAACAGATAAAAGTACGCAGTGGTAGTTCGTCTATTGTTCTCCACATATCACGTGATCATACCATGCAGGACGTTTATTTAGCCGTGCATGCTTGGCTAAGCAAAAAAGAGCTCCAGTCTATTGAAGAGAACAATATTGATTTGAAACAAGCAATTTCGAGTTTCAAACCTGAATTTATGCTGAAATGTCCTTTGATTCGGAAAACCATGGAGTATAATACTGAACTGGTTTCTGAAATCAGTAATTTGAAACCGTCAGGGGTTTTGGTGGTGGATATGTAATAGTTAGTGAGGTATCATATGTACATAGCGATGCATTCAACTCTTATGTTGAGGTATATCTGTACTTTAAGTTGAAGTGTATACTACTGTGTATGTACTGTGTATATGTGGTGTGTATGTGGTGTATATGTGGTGTGTTTGTGGTGTGTATGTGGTGTGTATGTGGTGTGTATGTGGTGTGTATGTGGTGTGGTAATCGGGAGCGGGTTAGGGTATGATTAACTATTTAGTCAAAATTTTTCCTTTTTTCATTAAGCTGTGATGACAGTTGTCGCCCCAAACCGATCCACTGTGACGATTCGACAACACACTGAAAATTCTGAGCTTCCTTCTAAAACATATATAAACACCATTTATACACCATCTATACAATATATATCTATCATTTTATAACTACACGTCACTCTGTTACTCCACCCTGACACCTTACATGCTCGTCCTTAGACTAACATTCCTCGTGTTCTACGTGACCTGCTTGTTCTATATTGTTGTTAGAACACTTTTCAGCTTTGGAATCCCCATAGCTCACTGTTTCAGCAACGATGAGTCCCTGAACACCCGACTGAAACCACAGATCATTAAATTCAGGAAAAGCACATTTATTATCCTTATTTTGGCATGTGTGCTTTTCCTAATTCATTATATTGCCGAGTACCTGAATTGCAAAGGCTATTTCCCCTCATTTTTACAGTACTGCGGCCTTTTCATCTCCCTGGCTGCTGTTTTAAGTATCGCCCCCCTACGTAAAATTCTGTTTAGGATTTCTCGCGGAGATATCAGCCGCGAGTTCCGATTAGGCGATATTTTAGTTAGCGATAGTTTAGTTTCCATGGCAAGCGTTCTTGTGGATTTGGGCGCTTGTTTTGCCGGGTTCTTGCATTACACCGATCCGTGGCATCCAGGACCTAAACTAATGGCTTTAGCAATGATCCCATCAATTATTAGGATCAGGCAGTGTTTAATAGATTTCAAACGCACTCAAAATCGTCAACATTTATTCAATACTGGGAAATATTTGATTGGAATTATGCCGCATTTAATAAGAGTGAAAATGGCGTATACTGAATATGTGGAAACACATACGGCACTTACAATTGCACTAGCATTCAACAATTTATCGAGCTTTTTATGGGACGTGTTTGTGGACTGGAAATTGGCGTATTTCTTTGATTCTTCTTCTAAGCCTTTACATCGTGATTTCAATTTTCAAAGGTGGATGTATATAAGCGCTGTTGTTGGTGATTTCGTTATGCGGAACACATTTTGGTATAAACCACAGACATCCTGGGACGCTTTTGGTATTCAATTGACTGAAATTACAAGAAGGTTTATGTGGATGATTTTTAGAGTAGAAAGTGAGCCTATTGAGCTAGACGTTGTGCTCAAGCAGTAGTCGCACATGTGTGCTTTGTATAGGTACTATAAATAGTGCATACATAGAGCGTACTGTATATATATAGTACCTATAGTAGTTTTACATAGTGTATGTATAGTGTGTATAGTATGTGTGTATAGTATATAGTAATGTATTAGGTATGTGGTTACACCCTTCTCTTAGGAGTCATGTATTTAAACTTCTTCTTTTTTATTTGTGCACGCTTTGGTTTTGGTTTCGGTTTTGGCTGCTCCAAACTCTCCACGTATTTAGCGTATTCCTGTGCCTTACGTGTAGACTCAGCGAGCACCTCCTCACTCCTGGTTACGTCAACATAAGGGTCAATATTCAATTGTTCGTAAGTGACCGTAGAATCCCCAATGCGACGTTTCAAAATCCCAGAAGAATCCGTGAACCCCTCAAATTCGCTTTCACTATGACTATTCTCATTATCTGAAGCTTCGTTTTCATTTGGTTCTTCACTTTCAGAATCCTTATTTTCTAAATTTGATATCTCCAAATCTTTTTCACGATCTGCGTATTTCGATGTTGGAACTAAGGCTGCTTTTTTCTGCTCGCGCAATTTTCTGCGCTCTTCTAAACGCTGCTGGCGATTGAGATCCTCGGCTTTTTTTTTGGCCTCTGCACGACGCTGTAGTTTACGTTTATGGAATCCAGTGATATAGTCCGCCCGAGCATCAGGATCGAATTTGACTTCCTCGACTTTATTCGCGCGCTTTTTAGCGGCGACACTACGCCCGCCGCGTGTCAGAACCTGCTCGTTCGTTAACATCACGTAACTGTTGGTTATATTTTTACTGGCGGTAGGAAAAATATTAAGTAATCGATCTTAAATCGAACCACCGATTACCAACCACGTTACCAACCACGTTACCACAGCACATCATCATACCATAATGAACACATAGCTATACGTACTACCACACATTAACAGGTCATGTACCACATCATAGTAAATACTATTTCATCTCCTCTGGTAAACTCAATGTATAAAGAGTCATTAACAATTTAGGAAACCTTTTTGTATAGAAATTCAGGTACCCATCAGCATCATTTGGAACTATTCGTTTCAATTCATCATCGAAATCATTATAATGATGCAGTTTATTGCGTAATGCTCTCAGTAAATCCACAATTCTGTCTCCATGATACCGTCTGTACTTACCTAAATTGGCAATAAACTGTGGTGGAAAAGCTTCATACCAATCAGTGCCAATGACGTCTAATGCATGTGACTCTAATTCCTGAATAATCGGCGAGTCTAATTTGTTTTCGTGTTCTAATTTGTCGCTGTAACTCACTAAGAAGTCTAGTCTTTTCGCAGACGACCAGAATACAGGATGGTTAATAACAGTTTGGATCGTTGGTCTTGCTTCAGGGTTGAAATCCAGCATTTTAGCAATAATATCTTTGGCTTCCACACTGATTCCGTCTAAATTAGGAGCCACGCGTGCCTGGATGTTAGGTTGCTGCATGTGTGGTGCATCACCAAACGGGTGTCTCTTTGTAAACACATGATAAAACAAACAACCTAATGAGAAAATATCAACAGCTTGCGTGAGTTTATTGTTCAATGGCTTATCAATGATTTCAGGAGCTGTCCAGCCTTGTGTTCCTTGAGTTGCACTGAGTCTCATTGTAGATAATTTGAACTGCTCGTTTTCCAGTTTTTTACAAAGACCGAAATCACTAATAAGCAATGTGATTTCTTTGTTTTTTTCAGTAACTAAAATGTTCTGAGGTTTAATGTCTCTATGCACAACGTTTAAACTGTGTAAATGTTGGAGTCCTAAACATATTTGGTAAAGACAAGTTTCACAACTCAACTGGGAGTTCAGTTTTAAGTTTCCCTTTAGCCAGTCTTCTAAAGTGCCGGGACATAATTCCAAGACAATGTAAAGAAACTGTTTGGTTTGGTGTTGGAGGTAGTACCTAACAACATTAGGATGATCGTCACTTTCTCTTAACATATTGACTTCTTGACTAGCAAGTGTTTGGAAATCCACTAACATTCGTTTAATTGCAACATCTCGGCCTTCGAATTTGCCTTTTATAACTGTTGTTCCGTGTGATCCGTAGCCTAGAATTTCATCACTTAGTGTGAACGGGAAATCTGTGCGTCGTTTCTTACCTCTAGATCCTCGTTTTCGCTTGCCACCACTACTATTAGTGCCAAGTTTTCCTTGAATAAAAGGCGAGTAAAATGTCACTAGCGTAATAAGGAGCAGCAAAACCAGTGATATACCTGTAGTTTTCCACCATGAGCTTATTAAGCCGACACCTGCACCACCACCCTGATTGGCAATTTCTGGTGGATCAAGCAATGGAAACTCCTTAGTATCAATTGCAGGCACATTACTTTCCTGTAAACTGCTTTGACACCATAAAGGATGCATCCCCCCCAATCCCCCGCCCCCCAAACAGAACCTTGCTAATGGCTCTGTTTGCATCAAAGACTGAACACGTTCACCACTTAAAACTGCAGGGGTCATATCTGGGGTTAAAGCGACATATAATTCACGCTGATCAATAATACTGAAACTCGGTTGTGGAACCACCGACAACGAGTTATCAAACTGCGCACGCAAAACATCAAAACAACCAGTAATAACAGTACTGGTTTTTGAAGCCCATAAAATCTCGTTCTCATGGTTTAAACCAACTAAAGTGTCATTTGACAACATCCGCACATTTATCTCATCTTTATGGTCGAAATCAGCGCGCAAATACTGGTAAATAAGATCCTGATCACGGTTATTAGGTGTCCATGTACGCACATCCAGGTTATTGCACGGCTCATTACCCGCATGAATTTCAATATGGTACTCTGTACGGCCAATAAACAACGTTTTTGAAGGGTCTAATGGCTGGGAGGCCATGTCTTTCATGTTCAAGCCATAAGTAGTTACTACTTTGCCAGTAAGTATGTCAATAGCGTATAAATGCGCATTCACCGAGCCAGTATAAACAATGCTATTAGCAACACTGAACGGTGCATGTGATATAAGCTCGTTAATATTAAGATTTAATGGTTGAATGCCGGTTTTAGGATTGAAGTGAAATAACCGCCCGGATTTAACGGGTTCTACAAGAAAACCGCCGTTTTGCATAAGTTGCTGCTGGGAGGGACCTTCCAAATCAGGTTCTAGTTGAATTGACCAAAGAGCTCGGCCGTTGAGCCGGTTATACGCCACTAATCTGCCGTCTAGAAACGACACTAAAACGATGTCTACTAAATCAAAGCTGCTGATGGGGCGTGTGGCGAGTGCATTGGGTTCTTGGTCTATACTTGCACATTCAGCAATGGAAATTAGACTGTTTAATGGATGGGACCATAATTTAATGGTATGTATTAAACTCTGCATCAGCGTAAACATCACAGTCTGATTACCTCACTTTTCTGCCTGCGTTATGTACCGCCTTACGTAGCTACCCACTTAGCTACTCACTTAGCTACCCATCTGTGCACGTTACTTACGTTACGCAGGTTACTTAAGTACAGACACACGTACGTACCCACACACGTACGTACCCACACACGCTACTTGCATTAGTTAGTATTATACATAAATGTGAGTGTACTATGTAGGAGTATACGGAGGCGGCGTTGCGCCTTCGGTTCCGTATTTAGTGTATACAGGTAATACTTCGCTTTCATTAGAAGAATTTAATGGCTGTAATTGTTGTGGTTGTTGTTGTTGTTGCTGCTGTGGTTGTTGCTGTGGAGACATTTTGAATGCGTTAATAAGTCTTTGTAACCAGTCATAGTAAACACCGAATGCTGCTAATAAAACAATTACCAAAAGTATTGGTCCTAAAATAACTAAGAAACATCCGTGTCTGTTTGGTGGAGCGCATGGTCTTAGATCTTTGGCTATTGAGTACGAAGTATATGGATCTCTTGAAACCATACAAAATGAAGAGGCTGGAGAGGTGTATTTCACAAAAACATAGGAGTGCAGTTATACATATACTTACACTTATACATAGACATAAAGTTACACACTTAAAGTTAGATTCATACTTAGATTAACATGGTAGGAACATATGACATATCAAATGTGGATCAAGGTAAGGGTATACCCCAAATGGAAATAAGCAGTTTACTTAGCATACCCAATAATGGGATTCAGCGCTGTGTATTTTAAAAAATTACTAATCATTACCATTTCTCGGAGTATGGAGCATGAACTCCAGCCGCAGCCAGCGCACTCGGAAGAGAGTTTTCACCCCCCCCAACTAACTGAAAACACTTTGTACACACCACCCACTTCATTACCCGATTCAAAACTTCAGAATGATACTCATGTGGACAGAAATGTAAACACATCGGTAAACACTAACGAGTCCACTTCTGACACGTATACCATAGAGAACCGTAAAAAAGCCGCGAAAATCCGAGTTGTACAAACTCAATTAGCGCAAGAGTACGCGAATCTCAGCCGCAGATTCGCTCTGTGTTTAGAAGCACGTGTTAGTAAAACTTTGCAGGATTTAGAACATTTAGATCCTAATGATTATAAGCAAAGCGCCGATCGGCCGCAAGTCAAAAGACTTTGTAAACTTCTCGCTTTAGAAACTAACCGTGTGCGGTCCTCGGCTCAAAACGAAGCTTTTAACGTATGGCGTGATTTCTATAAACAGAAACAGGAGCTGAGAGAGTCGTTATTAATGCAATGTTTGAGTGCTGAAAACCAGCTGGAGAATGAGCGACACACGCTTTCTAGCGGACAGAAAATCCAGCTGAGTGTTAACGACTGGATATCAACGAATTTAGACACCGTTACTTACTTAAGAGTTCATGATCCTCTTAACGGTGTGGATGATATGGAGGCTAAACACGATTTGAAACGAATTGAGGAGGGACCGTTGAAGAGAGAGGCTCAATTGATGTCAAATGCTAGTAATTTTGCTGATCTAGAGTTAGAGGAGGAGGAAGAGGCGGAGTCTGTGGCTGTTGTTGCTGAGGAGATGCGGATCAAGGCTTTGAAAGGTACTCAGGACCCGAGAATGCATAATTTGAATGTGCTGAGTGCTGCTGGACAAGCTCAGAGTGCTCAGGGTGTGCCGGGTGTTCAGAATGTGCAGCAAGTGTACCGGTCTGGTCAAAAACATCAATTGCCTAATCAGATGCAGCAGCGTCAATTGCAGGTTCCTCAGGATGCGAATGGTACTGGCACGCAGCCTCCACATGGCACACACAGTGGACCACCTCTGCCGGTACATGTCTTACAGGGACCTTCTGGAATACCAAATATGCAGATTCCACAGGGTTCTGCACCTCCTAACATGAATGCTGGAATGACACAAATAGGGCTGCCAATGCATATGCAACCAGGAAATCAATTACAAGTGCCACCAATTGATAGAGTCAATGGTCAATTGCCTGCTCATGTATTACGGATGCCTACACGTGCTAATGCGGGTGTCAATAATGTACCACCACAGGGATCACAGGTGCCACAAGTACCGCAGGGACGACCACAGGGATCTTCACAGAGTCAAGTACCACCACAAGTACCACCACAGGTACCACCACAAGTACCACCTCAGGGATCTTCACAGGGATCTTCACGGGCACCCTCACGGGCACCTTCACGAGCACCACAAGGACAAGTACAACCCCACCCTAGTACTAACCAAATAGGACTTATCCCTCAATTACCCCCTATATCTCAAAGAGGACCTAACTCACCACAGCATGTTCCTGCAGTGCCTGTTGGTAATCCACCACCAACGTACCCACCACCACGATCTGCACCTTTGCCTAATTCACAAGTTCCTGTCCAGGGACAACCTCAAAGACAACCTCCTGCGCAGAGTGCAGGAACAGGTAACCCTAATGTGTCCCTTTCTAATGCACCTCACCCTGACCCTAACCAAACCACCATCAATAACGAGCAGCCTCCTCCTAATTCTAATATCCCCGGTATGCCCCCTCAGTACCCTTACATGCCGTACCCCATTCATATGCAGCAAATGCAAATGCCAGGTCCTGGAATGCCACAGTTCTCCGGGAACCCTTCGGGTTTACCACCTGTGTCATTACCACCGATGAACATCCAAAATATGGGCTCTCCACCAGTAAAAATCCAGCAAATGAACGGTCCACAGATCGCTCCTCCACCTATGCAACAAATGCAACAAATGCAGCAATTACAACAATTAGGACAAATAGGCCAAATGGGTGCACCGCCAATGAGCGCGCCGCCAATGGGGATGCCCAATGCACCACCACCACCACCAAACATGCCGAACATGCCGAACATGCAGTATTACGATTGGCCTCTTTATTTATGGCGTAACTAAATCTAAATAAATTCATTTAACCTATCACATTCACGAATTTCATTTTCAACTCTAGAAAACAAATCTTTCATTTCCAGTTCGAATTCAACTGATTGGCCGTAGTTCTGTTTAACCCTTTCCCAATAATGACGTAATCGGTCTGGTGGAAAACAGTAATCCACTACCTGCCTATACTCTGTGGGTAGCAGTGGCACAGAAGGTTCAAAATCTTTGTTTATTGCAAGTTCTGATAAAATTGCTTGACTTTGTGCTAAATAAACACCGCCTAATTCTTTCCATGCAGTTAACAATTTTTCTCTTGTTTCATCACTCATTACTTGCTTACTTAATCGCTTAATATCATCCAAAGTAGGTGTAAGGGTACCACATTCGTATGTAATACCAAGCAATTCAGCATCTCTTCTCAATTTATCGAACTCTAATCCAACAATTGATTCCGAATATTCACAAACACTAGTTTTAGATGCAGGTGTTAATACTAATGAATGCAAACATAGAATAAACTGGACAATCGTTTTACAGTTCCACCATAAAACTTGTGATTTGTTATCATTAGTGATATACTGTTTATACATGTCAGCACACCTTAGCCCGTGATCTATTTTCAAACTCCCAGTTGGCCGTTCAGTTAATCCAATTAAGTACATTTTCAGCTCTTCAACAATACTTTCTTCATCTTTGGGTAAACGCGGTGGTGGTAATTGTTGTTGTTCTAGAGGATCTATAGGATCTACAAGTTGGTATTCTTCGTTTTTTATACGTTTCACAGGTTTTGATTCAGAAATTACTTCATAACTTGAATCAGACTCGTTTGGAGATTCTTGTGGGAACCCATGTGGGAACCCTTGTGGGGACTCCGTATATTCTAGGTTATGCTGTGGATACACTTGTGACTTTTCATCAATATTACTCCCACTCTGTTCATTACTAATCCGTATTGGCTCTACAGACAGCGGATCTCTAGTTAAGTAAACCATTGTTTTCAAACTAGCCGCATTCCTAGCAATAAAAGCCGGCGTAAGAATCGTTTTTAACAATTTAGCGTTCTCTTCGTTTCCATATAAATATAAATGCTCTATAATTTTATTGAAACTCTTTTCAACCTCGCTTGGTGGTGTATAAACATAACCTAAATCTGTTGTTGACAACATAACGCTTTGTACTATTTAGATTATATAACCGCACAATTGGAAGATAAAAGAAGTCTCCTTAAATCAAAAACATCAGCATTCAAAAGGATTTGCCCTCCATAAATATATAAACTAAGTAGTGCGCAAACACAGCAAAATCACGCACCAATGTGTGTACGCGTCTTATTAAAATACTGATACTTTTCTTTTATAAATTTTAATACTTAAACGTTCTACTAATCATCTTCATCTTTATATAATGGACGACACGCTCGCGAACTTCGTTGCATTCACCGCCGCAGACGTCGATATTGCCCAGCAATATTTAGAATCTTGTGATTATAATTTACAAGCAGCCGTCGATCTTTACTTTGCCAGTGAAGGCGCTCCAGTAGCGACGAACCCCCCCCCCCCGACAGTGGCGTCAGAGAAACGATTTCCGGATTTGACGATCAATTAATTGACGACGAAGCTCAATATTACAATGAAATCATCAGAGAAAATCGCCGGAAAGAAGTACGTGCTCGTAAACCAAGAGGAATTTTCAACCAGGATCGTGACCTTGATTTAGACAACAGCAGCCTTAGCCGCCACGAACGCCGTTTAGCCGAGCTTTTCAGACCTCCATTTGATATTATTAGTGAGTACGACAATTTTGAAGAGGCTAAAGAGGACGCACAACAGCAGGAGAAACTCCTTCTAGTGAATATCCAGGAACCAGGAGAGTTTGTATGTCAGCAGCTGAATAGAGATCTTTGGAGAGTTAAACAAGTTAAAGAAATTGTCGAAAAACATTTTGTGTTTGTGCAGTATGATGCAGAGGATCCTGATGGTGAGGATTACCGGGTTTTATACCCTTTTGATGACTTTCCGCATATCGCTGTTATTGATCCGTTCACGGGTGAGCAGCAGAAAGTATGGGATACTGTTCCGCGCGCTAGTGATTTTATTGAGGATATACTCGATGAAGTTGCTAAGGCTAAAGATGAAGAGCGTGAAATTACTCCTGCACCTGATTCATCTGCACCTGAGTCACCTGTACCTGAAACGCCTGTGGAAACACCACAAGGGACCCAAGGGACCAGTGTACCCGTCGTTGAAACTGATGGCACAGCTAACACATCAGATCCTGTAGCTGCTATTGCTCCATTGGATATCCCAGAACCAGCTGCTGGCCCGCGTATACAATTAAGATTCAGTGACGGGTCAAGATTAGTCCGCAGATTCAATTCGAGCGATCCTGTTTCTATAATCTACGGCGTTGTTAAACACATTCGCGGTTTAGAAACTCCTAGTTTGACATGTGATCGTAGAGAATTAAAAAACGAGCTTAACAGCACAATTGAAGAGGCTAAACTGGGTAATGCAACTGTTCTTGTAGAGTAAATAAACCAGTAATAAATTGTACGTAATCATATCATTACATTACCCTTACCATACCCTTGCCACACCCTTGCCATACCCTTGCCCTAATACATTAGGGTTCACACCTGATCTTTAGACCACGACCACAATTCTCTAACTTTAGTTAAAGCAGAACTGTACATCACAATTGCAGTTAAAATAACCGTAGCCGGTGACGCAATCAGCCAGTAGTACCCCACATCATTATCCAACATATCAAAAGACGTGAAATTCATACCAAAGTACCCAGTCAAGAAAGTCAACGGCAAAAACACTACGGAAACCAAAGACAACATCCGCACACTATCACCCGCTCTAATTGAGATAGTATTAAACACTAAACTGCTTAAAGTCAACGATTGTGACCGCATATTATCAACATCATGTAGGTAACTAACCGTATGATCCTGAACATCACTAAAATACAACGCAGCAGTAGGACTTATTGTTCTATGCACAATCGCTTGACTTTCCAGTTTCATAATACTCTTTCTGCTGGCGTTGTTGCGTCCCTTTTTAAATGTCCTAGTTCCAAACGCTTCTACTAAAGCTGACAAAGAGTCCAATGGTGGTCTCAAGATAGTGAGGTCAGTAATCAAAGCGTGTAAAGCTCTGCTGTTTCTGAAACTTGGCTGCTTTATAGCTCTGATCTGCATAATTGATAACCTGCTGCGGTACTCCTTTAGAATAGGTCCAAACAAATCAACGTTAGCATCAAATATTGCCTGCAACAGAATCAACGGATCACTAGTGTGTCGTAGTAAAGTGTCGCCCTGCTTCAATCTTTTTTCAATTGGTCGCTGGATTTTAGGCCCGTTCTTTTCAAAAAACGTTATAATTGTGTCTCCCATAACAAACAAAGACACTTGTTCCATGTTCACCTCTAAACTGTCCTTTGTGCCTGGAATATGCATGAACTGCAAAGCTTCATTTTTCAGCTCTTCATTCCCAAAAACATAATCGTACATTGATCTAGACTTTGAACGTTCAAGTTTTTGAGAAACTAAACTTTCTGAAGCACAAGTTGTTGATCCTGTAATTGAGTAAAAAGGCTCACATGTAATGTCATCGTCAAACTGGAAGTCTTCTTTAGAATCTGCAGATGGTTGTTTTCTTGAAAACAAAGTAAGAAACGAGTAGATGATAATAACAATGCGTCTACAGAACCTTTGAACCCAAGTAAACGGCGTTTGGGTGAGCTGCATATTATGCATTGGAAAACAACAAAAGACTTGATCTTGGAAAACCTCGGATTTCGTTCTTTGTGTTCCTTCTAACATGTCCTCAACAGCCAATGGATGCAATTTATAGACTTCAGCTAACGGCTTCAACGCTTCCCAACTTAACCCATTAACAACAACCCACCGTACTTTAGACCATTTAGGTCGTTCTTGAATAACATCTTTAATATTTCTGTGTAAACAATTAGTATCTGTGGATCCTGTAATGATACTTTTGAAACCTACTTGGATATCATGTTCTTTAGAAGCGAATTTATGAGGACTGTAGTCTATTACTACAATATGCGATCCTTGGCTGTCGGGAAGATCTACGGTCATCGTGTCTAAACAGATCCCGGGCTCGTCGCCAATACTCAAATTCGTGGGGTCGTTTTCGTCTCCTGAGGGCATTCTTGAGAACCTTTTGATTTGCTTGGGGGTGTCGAATTTCACTTTACGTGGATGATCGCCTTGTAGACATGATTCTGTATACTCTAGGGGGTCCATTTTATGTTCATTTAGGGTGCCAGTCGAGGATGTTCCGGAGGATGTGCGTCTTACGGGACTTGCGGGGTCTTCAAAGGGGTTACCATTGTGTGGATTGCCACTGCGTGGAGTTGCAGGATGACAGTACGGACTTGTAGGAGGTTCATACGGGTTGCTGTCTGATAACTGTTCATCTGTGTCCTCTTCAGAAAACTCGTCTGAATCGCTGCTTTCATAAGTAGACTCATAAGTACGTCTTTTCATTGGATCCTCGAAATCAGTCATTACTGGGAAATCCATTTTTTTTTTTTTTTTGGTGGTGATGGTTAAAACTCGAAGTTCAAAGCTTGTGATTTTCTCTTCTTTTGTTTATTCTTAGTGACAAGTTCTTTCCAATCTTCTTGGTCCTCTTCTTCAGAACTGCTTTCGAAGTTGTTAATATGTCTCTTTTGTTTTTTCAAACGACGTTGTTGTGCAGCTTCCTTACGTTGAATCTTACCGCTCCAAGCAACAGTATTCTTAACATGATGTTGTGGTTTTAGATCTTGTTTAGGTTTCGATTTAGATTTCATCTGCTCCTCAAAGCTTAACTGTTTCTGCTTATCTTTGTACTTCAACTCATCAAAAACAAGCTTATCAACAAAATACTGTCCCTCACCTTCTTGATTACGCAGTTCAGGCATTTTCGGCATACGCAGAACACCAAGACTTTTCGCAATATCAAAAAGATTGATGGATTCTAGTCTGAAAATTGAGGAAGCTGTATGTTTCATGTACCATCTGACATACGACAAGAACCCACGAACAGCCAGATCGTGATTAGCGCGATCACTCAGGCTATGCTGTTGTACTAACTCGACCCACAAGTCAACATCCACATCAACGTCAATACTCCTTGCATTCATTTGAATGCCCTTAACCTTCATGAAATCAACATACCCCTCTTCTAACCCTTTAGCAAGCAGTAAAGCACAAGTACCAGAACTACCTGCACGAGCCGTACGACCAGCACGATGAACAAAATAATTAGGATCGGAAGGAGGATCAATTTGTAAAACAAAATCAACGTCTGGAATGTCTAAACCACGAGCAGCAACATCAGTTGTTAATAACACACATTTGCTCAAACTCGTCTCGAATTTCGACAATGTTTTTAGCCTTGGAGTTGTTTGTAGTTTCCCGTGTAAAGAAAAAACGTCAAATTCCAATTGAGATTTCAAAATTGGGTATAAATGAGTTACCAGTACGCATGTAGGCACATAAACAATTGCTTTTCTGAACTCAGTTGTTTTAAGCAATTGCAGAGCAGTAGCGTACCTGGCGCTGCTCTCAACCGTATACTCATTGATTTCCAGTTTGCTGGGTGTGGCTTTATTAGAAATCGTGAGTTTCACAGGGTTCCTCATACCCATTGAGATAATATCTTTCATAAGATCAGCGTTCATAGTAGCACTAAACAACGCACAGCGTTTCTGTTTAGGAAGCAGATTTAAAATCTCGCGGATTTGGTTTGAACTTGTTAAATCAAGCAGTCTGTCGCCTTCATCAAAGACCAACAGGTCGAGATTACGTGCAGACACATGTTTAACGTTCAAAAGATCAAGAAGACGGCCAGGTGTAGCAACAATAATTTTGGGTTTCGATTGCAGAAATGTTTGAGAGTCTTCGAGTTTGCTTTTTTGGTCGCTGCCAACTACCAATTGTGCTTTATACTGGTTGGGATCAGGACTTAATTTTGTAAACTCGGTAAGGACTTTATAAACTTGATGTGCAAGTTCACGAGTGGGTTCTACAATAATAGCTTGCATTTCTCCGCGTTTCACTTCACTGGTATTATGGGTTAATCGAATAAGAAGGGGGATTAAAAACGCTAGTGTTTTACCACTTCCAGTGACTGCTTCAACGACTAAATCGCTGTTTTTAGAAAGCAGAGGGATACATGCTGCTTGAACGGGCGTCATTTCTTGGAAACCAAGAAGTCCACAAGCTTCTTTCATCCATGGGATCAGCGCATCTGACCATTGTGTGCTCATGAGGTGAAAATTAGTAAAGTATATACATATATATATAGTGGTTTGTACATAGTGCTTTATAGGGGTTCCCTATGTTAGTCATGCATTACTTACTATATATTTATGACATTTACACATCTTGCCTATATTCTGCACACTTTCTGCCTATTTTGTGCGGAACGCCTATATATTAGAAATCACGTGCACACTAGTAAATTCTACCTACAAAATAAGTAAGCACTAAACTGTATTAACCCTACAGAGGCACTACACAATGGAGTACGCTTTATGGTCGCGCAACGCGTTATTATCTAGAATAAAAGTTTTAGAAGATTTATTAACTGAACATAAAATAGAAATCCCAGTTACTTCTAACACTCAAGGCAAAGAAGATGATTTACAAAAAAAGAGTAGTGGTGTTCCTTCTTTAGACAAATTTTCATTAGTTTCTAAACCCAATCAAACTTTTCCTACTAGACTAGTTGCTTTGAAATTTTTTTATTTAGGGTGGAACTACCATGGATTGGCTTACCAACGAGACGGTCCTCGTACCGTTGAGGGTGAGATAATCAATACACTTTGTAAAACGAATCTAATAGTATCAAGTGATTTAGCCGAGATTCAGTTTAGTAGATGTGGGAGAACAGATGCTGATGTTTCCGCTAGATCACAAGTGATTTCTTTACAGATTCGTACGGTGGAACCACGCAGGGCAGAACTTGATTATGTAAGTATCCTAAACTCGAATCTGCCTAAGGATATTAGGTTTTATGCATCTTGTGTAAATTTACCTCAAGATTTCGATGCTAGGTTCAGTTGCAGAGGGAGAACATATAGGTATTTTTTCTACCCTAGAGGACTTGATTGTGAAATGATGCAGTTGGCTGCTAATAAATTTGTAGGATCTCATGATTTCCGCAATTTCTGTAAAATCGATGGATCTAAACAAATTACTAACTTTACACGGACAGTTCTAAGTGCTGAAATCCACCAGCCAATTGATAATACAGGGTTGGCATTTTTGGAATTGAAGGGTACTGCGTTCTTATGGAACCAAGTAAGATCGATGATGGCGGTTTTGTTTATGATTGGTAAGGGTTGGGAAGAACCTGAAGTTGTGGATAAACTGTTGAATATTGATGAGTGGCCGTGTAGACCTGCATACGAAATCGCCCCGGGCGTGCCCTTAGTGTTATATGATACTCATTTCGATATTGAATGGGAGTACTCACAGGCTCAGAACTGTGAGGTCGAGTTTGTGGACTATTTACATAAGCTGCAGATGTCACAGCTTATGTATATTACTTGCCTAAACGGGAAAGAGGACGATAATACGGCTATTGATGGTCCTTATAGACCGAAAAAGTATACGAAATTGCTGAACAGACCAGTAAGGGATGCTCCGGAGGCTGCTAATGCTCGTTGGAGAGCAAAGAAGAGGTCTATATTGTAGGTTACGTAGTGGCAATTTAGTGACAAATGGTGAAGTATGTGAATTCTAGTATATATTTGCACACTTTTATAGTAGTAGTTGTGTTTACTTATATGTTATAATCAGTTTTGTGAAGTGGATACTAAAGGTCTCCACACTTACCCCTACCCTATTTTTATAACTGAATAACTGAATAACTGAACCTGTTTATCGAATAAGTAAACTGAAACCAAGTGTACATTAGTATATTACATAACTAGAAGTAACATAATTGGTATATAGAAGGATGCTTTTGATGTGTTTTCTGCCATTTTCTTAAGATTTCAACGATTTCAGAGTCCGGATCTCCACTTTCAGCAATCATATTAGCTAAATCAAGAATAGCTTGGGCACCAATTGCTGCTTCGTGGTGGTTATCTTCGATTTCGACATTAATCACGTGCACGGGTCTGCTTAGTTTAGCACCCCTATGTAGTAGGTCCATGCATACTGCATCAAAACAACGTTCCTGGCATGTAAACACGACATCAAACAGTTCCTTTTGTTGAATCCATGCCTCAGGATGGTCCTTGATTCGGCGATTTCTATTAAGCATGGCCAATACACCATTAGATGTATACAATTTCGCATTTTGCGATTTTAAGTCTTGGTACATTTGATCGTAGCTTGTTCCAAATTTATAAACTTGTGGTTTTTCGGCGCTCGGTCCTGGCAGTCTCACCGAGCTTCCTGTGCCGAAACTAGACACTTGGAACCCGTTTTCCATAAGCAAACGGTGCGCCTCCATGCTTCGGTTTTGATTAGAGGCGCAAACTGTACAGAAGCGCATTAATTGTTTGTTTTCGTGTGGCATTCTAAGCGGTTTCGGGCTGTGCTGTTGAATAAGAGATTGTGGGCTTTGTGGCGGGGTGATAAGATATTTACTGAGAAACTTGAACTTATGCGGCTTGCTGGCTTTTCTGAGCTGCTTACGGATATGCGGTGGGACGGCGTAGGTTTCGATTTTGGGGACTACTTCAACAGTGTCCATGCGTTTAGTGAACACACTAGTTTCAGTACGTAATCAGAGGTTAAAAATGCGACCCCTCAATTTCAATCTATTGCCCTTATTACTAAGCCACACGTTCCTCCGTTCCTCCGTTCTTCCGTTCTTCCGTTCCTTCGGCTCGACGTTCTTTACTTGTTGATTATTCCTAACCCTAAAGATAACCATTCACACTTACCCCACTTCCCTTCACTACAACTCGTGTATTTAGTTCTTAATATCAACTACTAGCGGTGACACATTTAATAATAAATAAATACATAGATACGGTATACTATAAATTGCGGATCTGCTGTATATCGTCAGACTGTGCACTAGCACTCGCCTTACTTAAACAAGGACCACCTCTCCACACTTTAGGCCCGTAAACAGGATCCCGTTTACAGAAGTTCTTGTTAACTAAGAACCATTTATGCGTTACTTCCTGGATCATTTTATTACGAAGCTCGCCTCTGGTTTTATAAAAAGTTTGCCAACAAGACACTCTTTGAGCATGTGTTTCTCGGCCAATTGATTCTTGCATGAGATTTAACAGTTTTTGTGTTTGCACTAATTTCTGTTCTCTATCAAGCTGAATCTGTTCGCTGTATTTCGCTAGTTGTGGATGTGTCCCAGCATGTGTAAGCTCGATTTCTAAATCTAGTCGGGCGGCATGCTGATTATGAATTTGGTCACGCAGTTTGGCAAACTCGATCTCAATTTCGGTGAGGCCGGCAATTGCGTGTTGTCTAACATCGTCTTCGTCGTCAGAATCAGGTAGAGGCTGGACAACAGGTGGAACAAATTTATTGGGGGGGGTATTTTCTCCATTGTTGCGTTCCACGGGGTTCATGGATTTCACGGATTCCGCGGATTCTATAGATGCTGGTTCTACTGAAACTATAGATGCTGGTCCTACAGATTCGACAGATTCGACGGATGTAGGCTGTGTAGGTTCCACAGGTGCGGGTTCCACAGGTTCTGGTTCTACTGGTTCTGGTTCCACAGGTTCTGGTTCTACTGGTTCCACAGGTGCAGGTGCAGGTTCTATAGATGCAGGTTCTATAGATGCTGGTTCCACAGGTTCCACAGGTTCCACAGAGTCCACAGGTGCAGGTTCCACAGGTGCAGGCAATGGTTCTACAGGCACAGCCACAGCCACATTATCAGGCTCTTTATATTCAGTAGGCTGAGCAAAAACTAAAGGAGGTTCTAGTTTTTGTTTTTTAGGAGAGAAGTGAGGTATATTATCTGAAAGACGTCTTTTGATAGGTGAAGAGTGTAATTTTTCGGTTTCTGCTTCGCTGTCTGCATATACTGCGTCTTGCATATCTTGTGGTTCTTGTCCTACTCCTAGTTCCACAGGTTTCTCAACTTCGTTAGAATTCATGCTGAAATTGAAATTGAACTTAAACGGTCTGCTTAGTGATGGTCGGAGGAGGTAGGTATGATTAGTTTGTTATTTCGTAAGCGAAAAATTCCGGGCAAGCGTTATTGAACAAAATACACACACATAACTTCACACCCCAAGAAAAGAAGGGAAAGAAGAAAAAAAAAAATTAGTCAGGGCAAATAAAGCATGACAAATCTGAATTCGACTAATCACATGACCTGTTCATTAAAATAGAAGAAAGAAACCGTACACAGTAAATAGTAGTTCGTAAATCAAGAAAAAAAAAAGTAACAGCCCAACAAAATAGTTAAGATAACATCCACATATAACTTCTGTAACCCCGAAATGTTTATCTTCCATTTTAGCCAACTCTTTTATTGTTTTCAATGTTCTTGTTTTTTTTTTTTTGCTTAATGTTTTCTTTGTTTTTAAATGTACTCGGTTGATCTACCTCTAACAAACTCTAAAATTTTAAACCCACGGGTCTCTTTATTATCGAGTTCGTCAACATTGCGAGTGATCACCATAACATAAGGAGTAAGCAAAACCTGATCAGGAATTCCAGCCTTAACCTCATCAGTCTTTATAGATTTATAAACCTGTGTTTCCTGAGCTCTGCATGCCACAATATACATTGGCCGGTTATCAGGCTGACCCATTTTAGCCTGAACAATATCAACGCCACGAATATCCAAAACCTTACCCGCTGCGTAAAGACCCCTGTCCGTATACTCCTTACAAAGCTGTACGTAAACATTGTAACTAGCCTCAGAAAGCCACTGTTTCAACGTTTGACTGTCCCCGCGGGCATTAGCTTCTAAAATTTCTGGCAAAATAAATGTGCGCAATTCCTTTAAAAATCCGTCTAAAGTGAAATTAGGATCGATTTCCTTGAACCGCTTAATTACCTGCGCAGGCTCTGTTTCAGTGAAAAACGACCCCACAGCATCAGTAAGCTGGCGGATAACCGATATTAAACCGTTATCGCTCTCTTCGTACCAAACCCTGAACTTTTCTAAGTACGGTTTAATAAACTCGAGTTTAGACTCAGTGTCCGGCTCGGCGAATTCATGTAAAACAAGTTTAGATCCAGCACGCTCATTGGCTTTTACTCTCTGGACTTCCACTTTAGCGAGTCTTTGTAATTCCTCCTCGCGGTGCTTACGTCTTAATTCTTTAGGTTCATAGAATCCGTACCGTAAACTAGCGCCGTCGTCAACAACATTTTTGATTTCTTTGAAGTAATCAGACTCTCTTAGTGGTGCGCTGATTTCATCGACTTTATCAGCAGCGGAGCTCATTTTGTCACGGGTGAATTTCATTGGTTGGGAGTTCCACGTTTGAGAAAGTTGGTTAAAAACGGCCTCGTTTGCTTTGTTTAAAGTAGCAGAACGAGCTTTGCGACTTTGCTCGAGTGCATCACGGGCTCTTTTGAAGGCTGTGCTCTCTTGTAGTCTGCCTGTCTCGTCTTGTAGGGCACGCCAGTTAGATTGGAACTCCTTGCTTTTTTTTAATTCCTGGCTGAAAGTTTCTGTGAAAACTTGGAAGGGAGTTTTTTCCAGAGCGATAGCTGATCTAGAAAATCTTCTTAGTGCTAGGAAAATTGGCTTGGTTCGGGGGGTTATCATTAGGCTGATCTTAGCTTAGCGACTTAGTCAATATTTTTTCAATTTGACTCAACTCGTTGGGAAGGTGGAGGTGTAGTTGTGTAAGCGATTAAAAGGTACCGGATTAAAAGGCAAACAGGGATTACAAGTACAATGTGGTGATCTGCTTACTGTGCAAAACTCCACGCTCCACTCACTATAGTACACACTATAGTACACACACTCCAACTGAATACAGTACATTATACACCACATAATTTACAATGACAAATACACATTAAGATTCAATTGCATTGAATCAAATATTTTTTTTTTGTTTTATGTTAAATTGTATATGACTAAAAGTCACATTTTTTATTTACCCAGTCGTGCTCTTGTAATCCGTTGAATAACAAATACCAAAATAGTACACATTTGAACATTTTGACTTTAGAGGGTAAGTACTAAAATGGCTCCACAGCAAACGTCTACTCCGCCAAGGAGCCGTTTAGATAAAGTGCCCCTAAGAGCATCAACTGATTTCACATCTTTACGACTTCCTACTAAAAAGACATCTACTCCGCTCTCTAAAAGGCGTAAACCGATTATACAAGGTGCTGTAAATCCACGTGATGATTTCGCATCTTCTCAAACACTTCCCGATCTTAGTTTGCCGGTTCCAGTTAAAAATTTCCGGTATATTGTAACAAGTTTAGTAGACGACTCACAAGTGTGTATTTATTTGGATTCAACAGGTCTTCATTTCGGTAATAAGAGATACAGAATTCCTAAAAATATGATGTATAGATTGAATTCCAGTCACAGTGAGTATGTTTATCGGTTCAGTCCTGCAAGTAAACAATTTGTGGAGTTTAAAATATGGGCAGAAGATAATAATGCGTTTAAAAATACGGTTATTAACCATAAAATTCATGTCGAAAGGTATAAGGACAGCCCAGCAGTTAGAGAAACACATTGGGATGTCGCTTTTTATGTGATTATTGGCGATTTGAAGTATACGTATGTGAGAATGGAATTCGGAGAGAAATTGACTTTGATGCTAGATGAGCCTGTACATCTTACAGTGAGCAGTTTGCGTAAGACAGTTAATTGGGGTGGTTACATGGTGTATAATTGTGATCAGTATGTGTTGGGAGTGAACCCTAATATCCATGTGGTATTTCAGAAATTGATTAGTAACAATCATTTTGACGTCAATGCATTCGTTACTAATCTAAGCTCTAAAATAACCACCAGGAAGAGAGGTACATATAAACAGAAATTCGATATTAGTCCATTTGCGGATAGCAATGGTACATTACTGCATAGCAATGATGATAATGAAGATCATGCTCTGCAATCACAACCTACTGTTTCTGAGTCAATTGGTTTAGATTTAGCGGAGATTGAACCGTTAAGTTCACTTTCTACGCAACGGGGCGCGAAAACACCACATGGTACAGAAACACATAGCGCAGAGATAATTGGTACAAACGACACACCAAGACCAATGTCTACCCATGACTTCAATTTATGCAAGGAAATGATGTCAATCGTTTTGAGGACGATGTTTTTGAACCACATTATTAAGCATACACCAAAACCTAAACCTAAACGCTCTAGGGTTGTGGAAAGTTATGATCTTGTTACTGGAGCAGTAGAACCAACAACTGACGATGTCAAATCATTAGAAACTGAAGGGTTCAAACCATTTAAGTATACTTTCCACGACCAAAGATCAGTCACTGTACAATTAGAAGATATCGTTAGGTTGAACCCTAGTGTCTACTTAAACGATAACTTGATTTGGTTTTTCATGAAAAAGAGTTTAGACAACGCTTTACAAGATGAAGCGCAACTTACTGATGATGTTTTAGTTCTTGACACGTTTTTTTATTCAGCTGTTAGGCAAAGTGTGTTACCTACTTGGATCAAGAAGTCGTTGATTCTTAAAAGGGGTATTGTGTTCATGCCAATTAACGAGATGCAGCATTGGTCTCTAGCTTTGATTATTGGTTTAAACACATATGTTCATCAATGTGAACAACAAGGAAGCTCAGATTTCAAGCCTAAGATCTTGATTTTGGATTCACTAGGAACTCACCGTAATTTTGCAACTGCTAGAAAGGTAGTTACTGGCATCAAAAACATCCTAGAGTTTTTCGAATTACCGTCGCTAACTTTAAGAGACTGTGAAATAATCAAAACGGATATTCCTCAGCAACAAAACTCTACTGATTGTGGTGTTTACTTACTGCATTATGTCGATAGAATAATGAACAATCTGCGGTTGTTTGTGGACAGCGTCAACAACTTAGAAGGAAATATGTTGACTATGGGCCAGTTCTGGAGACACGAAAACGTTCATGCATGCAGAACCAGCTTGAAATCAACATTGAAAGAGTTAGGAAATAACTGTGAACCACCAGACACGATTAGTGATGATGAAGATAGTTTCCTTGAGATTTTAGAAACCTCTGCTACTCCTAAAAAGAGAAGAAGGATTACCTTAAAGGAGTATACAGCAAAGGATACTTTGCCGGATCTCAACAGTTCAGAAATTCCACCAAGAGAAGAAATAAAGGGTGAGAGTGATCACGTTAAAGAAGTCAAGGAAACGGAACCTAAAGAAGTGGAAACGGAACCTAAAGAAGTGGAAACGGAACTTAAAGAAGTGGAAACGGAACCCAAAGAAGTGGAAACGGAACCCAAAGAAGTGGAAACGGAACCCAAAGAAGTGGAAACGGAACCCAAAGAAGTGGAAACGGAACCCAAAGAAGTGGAAACGGAACCCAAAGAAGTGGAAACGGAACCTAAAAAGGTGGAAACAGATTCTACCCAAAAGGATTCAAACCAATCAGAACAGGTGAATCTAGTGGATGTTTCTAATTTAAGCATGGGCCACGGACCTGAGCCAACTACGAACCAATCCGTGGAACCAGTCATTGAAGTAAACAAGGAACCTGCTTGTGAATCTAAGGAGCCATCAGTGGAGTCAGTCCCTGAACCGGTGATTGAAGTACGCAAGGATCCCATTCATGAACCAGTCACTGAGCCTATCGTTGAAGTACCCACGAAGCCTGTCCCTGAACTAATTGAACTACCCATAGAACCAGTAACTGCTCCTGTTCATGAACGTATAGTTGAAGTACCTGTAGACTCATCACCTGAACCAATTGAAGTACCTATAGCTTCACCAGAGATCTGCAAACAAAGTGTATCTCCTGAAAGCGACAAATTTTCAGAACCAGAATCTTTACTAGAAGAACCAATAATACCAAATACTCTTGGGGCTACGCATAATATCATGGCGGATGATGTTCCTGCCTATGAAATCTTATACTCACAGGAACTCAATCGTACGAACCAACAACACCCATTGAGTTTTAATATTGACATTTCAGATTGAAATTGCTATATGTCAATTGCATTTATTCACTTTAACAGCATAACATACATAAAGAATATACACACTAACATAGTTGCATGTAACTAGTACCTATAGTTCCCGTCCCCGTTCCTTTGTTTGAGTAATAGACCATGTATTACTAGTATCTGCTATCTTAGGCAATACCCTAACAGGAGTAATAAGCAACCAGTTAAAATTTAAAGGAAATAATTACTTTGACTACACCAATATATATCTCCCTTTCGTACTTCCGTACGTTACTATTAGCTATCTTTTCACTGTTGTTACCTATAGGAAAGTGTACTAATGGGAGAATCACACTTACATAATTCAGTCAAGAACGGTAATGTCTAACAAAGTATCAGATTTTAAAACTATTAGTGCAGTATCTCTAGGTTTGTTTGCCGGGATCCGTTTAAACGAGGCTTATGATTCCAACAAACTCACCAAAAATCAGAAAATAGTTAACACTGTTCTTCCTCTCATTGCCAGTTCCAGTAGTTTAGCTGCCTTTTATTTATCTCCTAAACACTTAAGACACCCTTACTATTTAATTATAGGGTTAGGTGTACCATTTATCGGAGTGACAGACTATATTTCTGCTAAAATGTGCTTAGTAAAACAGAAGGTCTCTGCATGGACAGCTACCTGTTTATTCGCCATTAATGTAATTGGGATCACTAAGGAACCCCAGCTGTAAAACCAAGTTGTAAAACCAAGGTGTAAAAGGTGAATAAAACAATAAATTAAGAGAATATAAAATATACATATCACATTAAGAATAAGATAGCAAAAATGCAAGCAAATGAAGATGCCTTAGTGAGCTGGGATCTTGATGCGCCATTCACGGCGATAGTATTAGAACCAGAAACAGAAGACTCAACTGACGGATTCGAGTTGAGGTCTGCGTTGACATTAGAGATGGATGATGCAGATGCAGATGCTAATGCTGCTGCTTGGGTAGAAACAGATGTGAACCGGTTATTAGAGTAGTACTCTTCAGATGATGTCAATGAAGGTCTAGGCAAATCAGCATTTGTTTGCATCTGGATCTGGTTCTGAGAGGAAACAGGCACTGGTTTCTGAGTTTCAATGTCAGTGCTGCAAGATTTAGACTTTGTGCGTGTATTGGTGGCTGTCAAAGTTGCAAGTCTAGTAGCAATTGCTTGAGAGTTACTGTAAATGGTGGTGGTCACAGTATACTTCTCCATGGATTCGTCGTCAGACTGTTCAGAGGCGATCTCAGAAGAGGTCTCAGAAGAGTTTTCAGATGAATCGGAACTGTCAGATCCATTGGATCCACTGTTGTCATTGTTAACTTCCTGGAAAGTCTTGATGTTCTGCAAACCGGCGCCGGTGCTTGAAGAAACAACTAAACCGTTCAAGTCAGAGTCACGCTTGAAAACGGCGACATAACGAATAGGATAAACCTGAGTGTTATCCAAGAATGCACGAACACCAGTACTTTCTTCACTTCTCTTCTTGTACTTAGAAAGAAGGCTATCAGACACAGTCTTTTGTCCAGTAATTACGTCACTCATAGATTTGAAACAGGAACCACTGCTGCCAATTTGGAGACTAGTGTAAGGAGCAGGGTATGATACGAATTGGTACATGACATCAGAATCAGGAACAAAATAACCGGAGATTTCAAGCAATACGAATTCAGTTTCAAGATTCTTAACGCTGTTCTTGACTTCTTGCATGTTATTAGCGCGAGAGTCGATATCACTGTCGTGAGAGAAAACGGCTTGTAAGAATGCGTTGGTGTTAGTAGCATTGAAAAGAGAGGGGTTGATATTGTAGAGACGGAATTTGAAATCATCAGAACTCTTAATACCGTTTCTGCAGCCAGAGGGTGCAGCCATGCCAAGGGTAGGGGTAGGAGAGGGTAAGGGGATGGAAGAGTAGCTAGCGCTATTAGTGCCGTTACCATTACCATTACCGCTGTCGGTACCATTGCCAGTGCCAGAAGTACCAGTGTGGATAGAAGATGAGTTACCACTTACAGAATTCTGAGCAAAGCTCTGGGTAGGGATACCAGTAGGAATGCTAGAGACATTAGCATAAACCGAGGTAAGGGTTGCAGAACCGTTGTTGTTATTACCTGTCACAAAATCAACACCGCTGAATTCAGCATCATTATTATCAGTATATGGGATTCCAGTAATTACAGCAGATTCACTGGTTTCAACAGTTGTAGAA
The DNA here is from genome assembly GCA_030568935.1 of Starmerella lactis-condensi. NCBI lineage: Eukaryota > Fungi > Ascomycota > Dipodascomycetes > Dipodascales > Trichomonascaceae > Starmerella > Starmerella lactis-condensi. Next base: position 74,461 of record JAJMJH010000013.1, read on the forward strand.
TTAGAGTAAGAACCGTTAAAGCTAGCAGGAACGATTGGTAAGATTGTTAAAGAACCACTAGTGGAGGTAAGATTAAGCGAGTATAAACCGTCAGTAGTAGGAATTGAGACCTGTTCTGGGGAAGTAGTAGGTGCAGAAACAGAAACAGACTCGGTAGTAGAGTTACTCTCCTGACTGAAAGTGCTATTAATAGACGAGACAGAAGTAACATTCGATCCGTCAACAGCAGCCTGGTAGCATGAGGCAGTCTTAAGAATAGCAGTAGAGATAGCGAGTACTGAGAGTAAGGACATTGAAGCTATTGATGGTGAGATCTAAAATTTGTGCGGGATTTCTCCCCTTTTTATAGATCTTGATAGTTAGGGTTGCGTCATTTTCGGGTCCTAGCCACATTCCGATACCTATGAAAAAACACGATAAAACCGAGAAACCAGTACCGGAGAGTTAATTAATTTAAAAAATTCAAAAACAAAATGAAACAATTTATGATAATATGTCGGTGACTTCCCCTCTTTTCATGTCGATTGTACTGATTTTATGCGACAAATATCGCTGTTCAAGCTCAAAATCGATTATTAATCATTTCCCAATTGGGATATATACCCTGCCACTCACAGTCTTTCATGCATATGCATGCATGATGTACTGAATATGCAAGTAGTCAATACTGGCCACTTCGAATTGTGCACTGATCAAACAACAAGCGAGCAGTAACGAAATGCAATGTTAAGGATATAAAACATATACTTGAAGAGGAAATTAAATGCAAAATTAACGAAAACCCTTGTTGGATAAAATGGGATGCTTTTAAAGAAGTTCTTATCTTGAATCTTGAAAAATTCTCATTAATTCTTGAAATTGATAGATACTGTCTGAGCTCACCCATCTATCATTTTGTTTTTTTAATTAGTTGCTTTTTTAATTAAACTAAGTGGAAATTAAAAATCTTAGAAAAAAATGAATTTGTCAATAAAAGGAAATGGAAAAAGACGCTACGAACTAATAATTGGACTTGACCTAGATTTTGCAAGGGTATATTATTCAACCGGCATTACAAACAGACGCTCAGATGTAACAAACAAATTTTATCATTACTAATCCAATTTGTCTAGTCTAATCAGCCTCTCTGCCTGCCTTGCCTGCCTTGCCTGCCTTACTTATCCCTCCCCCCCCCACCGTCATTAAACTCAAAAGACCAAACCACCTAAGTTTATTATGTCAACATTCAGTACTTGATTTCTAACATGGAAAACAAAAGAGAAAGAAGATCTAAAAACATCGCTAACAAAATCCAATTCCTCGAATCCCTTTTCGATGGATCAAGAGAAACACATTACACGCAAATCATGCAAAAACTGCAGTCCCAATTATACGGTTTACATCAAGGCAACTCCGAAGAGTACCTATCGAAACTCCAAGATTTAGAAGAAGCCAGGGATTATAAACTTACAGAATTATGTCTTTGGGAAAAATACGAATTAGAAAGAGCACGCAAACAGTTTGAAGAAGAGACCGAAGCTGCAATTGCTAGTTATGACAAAATGATGAATATGGTGAAATCCAAGCTGAAAACCCGTTTAGAAGCCCAGCGAAAACGTCTTTCCGAGGACAGATCGCTTCTTAATATTAATAACGATCATAAATTCTTCCAAAGTGCCATGAATCCCGTAATTCCTGCTAATTCTTCGTCAGCAATTGCCGCCCTAAGTGGTGCTGAGAGACGCACGTTAAGGCGTAGAGACGTCAATCTCAATTCTGACGTAAGCGGTGTCAGCGGGAACGAAGGTAGCAGCCGTAAACGTAATTACTCAGATGACAGCGGGCAAAGTGCAACAAATGCTGACAACGATTTAGACCTGCTTAAAGAGTTGGATAATCCTAGGGGTAAAAGTTCAATTAAGAATTACAATGGTGTTAAATCTTTGCGTAATGAAGAGGGTATTAACGATTTAGTCCAGATCGCCGAGAAAGTACGACGAATTGGGTCATAATATTAGATAGTCATGTGCGTACACTATACACACTGCACCCATCACATTGGTACTGTTGAGCATATGATCGTGTATTGCTTATATCATCAATATTATATTAGATCTTGTTACATAAGATATAACTAAGTCTTCTAGATCTACCTCTTGAGCCACGTGATATGACCTAAATAGTTCATTTGGTCTAACAGGTACACATGTTTACGTACACCATTTGTTTAGTTAAGTAGCACAGTTATAAACCGCCATATCTATACACAAAAAAGTTCTCCATGTGTAGATTAAAAACTCACTGTTTGTGTACACATGTGAATAGTATACTTACACGTATATACACGATTTATTTATAGATATCAACAATTTCAGATCAACTAATGGAACAGTATAATAGCATGCACAACAGCAATTTTCATAACATTTCTGTTTACTTAGGAAGTAAACTTTCTGAAGTACACTTGTTCATCCCCCCCAATGCGGCCCTTTCTCCCAATTATGTTTTTTGGATTGCATAAATCCAGTAACCCGGGTAAGGTTTCCTTTACGTAACCGAGTACAAAGCTCATCCTGATTGAGCTCTTATCATCTCTTTGGTATAAATGAGGACAGGAATTCGCTCTCCAAGCACCGACACGGATTCTGTGCTCCCAGTATTCCATTCTAATACAACTTCCAACCCCTCTAAGTCTAAAGTGAATAGATTATGGTCGCGAATACAAAGAAGACGAAAAGCTCGATCTGGATACAATCCCTCGTCTATACTAGCCTCCATAATCGCCGTTCTTTTAGTCACAAGAGTTTTCCTTGTTCCATACGGCTGGCTTGATTTTATTTACCAGTCAGAACCTGACAATTCCGGTTTCAACGATTTGGTCACTAAAGAGTGGGGTCCTCATGTCAGCATCTACGACTTCACCCAGCAGTTCAGTGAATCCAACGACATTGGCGGACACCTTTTGCTTTGTATGCCGTTGCGTAATGCGGAGGATATTCTAGATGATATGTTCGACCAGCTCTACAATTTAACATACGACCACAAACTCATTGATCTGGCCTTTATGGTAGGTGACAGCACAGACAATACGTTCCCTAAACTACAGGTTTTGTCTTCGAAATTCCAGAAAAGTCAAGAAAAGGGTTCTTCTTTCCACAGAATTGACATTTTCCAGCGGGAATTCGGTGCTAAAGTTAGTCAGAATGTTGATGAGAGACATGGTGTTGCCGTTCAGGGCGTACGTCGCAAGCTTATGGGACGCGCACGTAACTGGCTTTTGACCGCTGCTTTAAAGCCGTATCACAGTTATGTTTACTGGCGAGATGCTGATATTGTTAGCAGTCCTAATTCGATTATCCAGGATTTGATGAAACATAAGGCTGATGTAATTGTGCCCAATGTATGGAGACCGTTGCCTAAATATATGGGTGGTGAACAGCCGTATGATTTGAATTCGTGGGTAGAAAGTTCTGAGGCTGAGAAACTCGCTAGAACATTGCCTGAGGACGATGTTATTGTTGAGGGGTATGCTGAGTATGCAACATGGAGAGTTCATTTAGCTTACTTGAGAGCGGAGAATGGCAATGGGAACCCTGATGATATTATGGATTTAGACGGTATTGGAGGGGTGAGTATTTTAGCCAGGGCTAAGGTGTTTAGGGCTGGAGCCAACTTCCCGGGGTTTGCGTTCATGAATCATGCTGAGACCGAGGGGTTCGGAAAGATGTGTAGACGTATGGGGTTCACTGTTAAGGGATTGCCTAATTATGTGATTTGGCATGCTTATGAACCTAGTGACGAGGATAAACAACGTAATGCTGAGAGACTTTTGAATGGACTTTCAATTGACTGATCATAATGACTTAACAAGTAGTAGTGTGGTGGGTTCTTTATTGGATTTGTTTCTGAACTTGGTCTAACATAATTTCATTCATTTCTTATTTATTCAAGTGGACCAGTTGTATAACGACTTCTTCTTTTTCTTAACGGTTTTTTATGTTCCTATTGTTTCTCTAAAGGGAGTAAATGTAAGGAACACCTAAACACCAACTGGAAAAAAAGTAGATAAAGAAACTTCCCATTTCAACATTCTCTCAATTGATCCAAATAGATATAAATTATAAATAAAAGTATAAATGCCGAATTCGTATTCGCTTGTTCAAGATTCCGTGAATATGCAAGTTTATGCACGATTGTGACATCAATTCCATCGATATGTCCAATTTGTGGACACTATTCACCGGATCAAACAAACCGAGCCAATAAAAGGCGATTCCATGACAAATCACGATTTCTCGGATTGTGCATGTATGCAATGCATGATTACAAATTATAATTTTGAGTTACAAAGCAAACGCTGGGAGCACTAAGGGGCATTACATATAAACATTGACATATAATTAGCAACAGCCTCTCAAATTAACCGTCCTTACACACAAACACTCTCAATGGCTGCAATCACTAAAATTGACAAATTCGTTCTTCCTAGTACTCAACAAGAGAAACGCAACTTTCTCCTAATTGGGTCAGTAATGCTCCTCCTTGTATCCACAATTCTGTTCCCCTCCTCTTTCAAACCCTACTTCAACTCAGTTTTGCTCTCAATCGTTAAATGGGTCACAATTCCTACTTTAGGAATCCATTTCCTGGAGTACGTTTTCGTTGTTTGGCCTATTTTAGCCCAGCACGATTCTGATGCTATTATTAAGGCTGTCTACTTTATCTTGACATTCTTCATTGGGTTCCCTTCTTGGATGCCTCTTAAACGTGTTACTTCCAAAAGGGACTGATTTAAGTTCTATAAATAAGTTCTATAAATAAGTAATGGATATTTAGAGCAAGTTAATAAAATGTAAGTGACTACTGCATACATGTACGTTTATACGTACATTTACATTCCGATTTAATTTCGATTTCGATTCCATGGGTGTTTTATGAATCTGCCGTTTCAAACAACAACTACAGGCACACCTAATCTTCAAACGTTTAAAATGCTCATGTAATAAATGGTTCATTAGGGTTGGGAGAACGGTGTCTGCGGTCTGCTGACATCACACCGAAACATCCCCTAAACCGAGCCACACCTCACCCTTTAACTACCCCACCCACCAATGCGCAGCAATGCATCAGAATTCGTCGACGATATGAGGGACCAAGACGTGAGAATGGCCCGCGAAGACGCACGTAGAGCAAGACGCATGCAAGATGAAATTGAGTATTCTAGATCTCCCCGTCGTAGCCGATCACCTCCACAACGGCGTCCAGAACGACCTGACCGTATGGACCGCATGGATCGCATGGACCGCCCCGAGAGAATGAGCAGACAGCCTAGTCAGCGTCGACACTCTAATAGGTTTGATGACGAAGAAGACTACGACAGACCTCCTAACAGACCATCTAGAGACCGTCCTCAGCGTTTAGACAGAATTGAGGATCCTGACGATCCGTTAAGAAGCACTGAAGGTCATAATTTAGGCGGTTTTATTAGACGTAAAGCCACAGGGGACAAACGTATTAAAAAACCTCTCCTTGGTGGTCTTTTCAAATCTCGTGAAGAAGATCAGTATAATATTCGCAGACCTCGTTCTTATTATGACGATGACCGCAGATCTTCTAGACTTGAGTACGATGATGATTACGATACTCCACCTGCTAGAAACCCTAAACCTAAGCCTGCTAAACACTCCAGAGTGCAATCCAAGGACTTTGATTTTGACGAGGAAGATGAAGAACCTTTTCCATCAAGCAAAGCAGGCAGCAAAGAGTTCTACGACAGGACTGATCCAAGATCACGTGCTGAACCACCCTCTATGAAAGGCCGTAGAACTCGTTGTGATGGAATTGAGCAGCCTAAAAGGGATAAACGTGCTAGCAGAGACTACGATTTGAACGGTGATCGGTACGAAGAAGATGAGAGGATGGATATTGGAAGTCGTAGGTCGAGTTCCAGATCGAGTTATGACCGTCCTAAACCCAAACCTAGTAGAATCGATAACGGGGGAAAACCTGATCGTGAAGAGCGAGTCAGAAGATTAAAGGAAGTTCAAGATGAGTACAGAAAGTCTAAAGATTCTTTGAACAGTTTAGTGCAAGATCAAGAGGACGCACCTCCTCCACCTTCTAGACCTCGTCCTTCGCAAGTGCCCAACATATTACCTGATAGAGCTCCCGAGAGAGCTCCTCAACGTGTGCCTGAAGACGACTATGCCCCCCCACCTCCTCCTAGACAACCTAGAGATCGTAAATACGAGTACGAAAACGATGTTGAAGAGGAACCTAAACCTATGGGCCGACCACCTTCCTATTCTGAGCCATTGCCGTTAAGACCGCATGAACGCGCTAGATTAGAATCAACTACTGAAGAAGTAGACGCTCCTCAACTTCCTCGTAAACCGTTTAGGGGAGCTCGCTCAGAGAAATCAGAGTACCCTGAATACTTCGAAGATGAACAAAATGAGCCCCCAAATGAGCCCTCACATGAGCGGGCCAATGATAAATTAAGTTCAAACACTACGAAATCCTATGAAAAGCCTCAATTCGATGATTATGCACCTCCTCCGAATCCTCCTCCTCCCAAGAGAAATCTCGTTCAAAGTGCTCAAAAACTTCAACAGTTCGATGAACCTGTGCGTTTAGATGAGAAGCCGAGAATTCCGCCAAGTCCGCCTTCGAGACCTTATGAACGTGCTGCTCCTAAACTGCCGTCTCCTCCTCCTCCAAGACGGGATGCCAGTGCAAGTACCACTACAAGTACCACTGCAAGCGGTGGTGCTGGTAACTTGCCTAAACCTCCTCCACCCGTTTCTAGAAGAAGAGACGAAAGTGAGTACTCTAACGTTTCTAATCTCGATTATATGAGACCTAGAGAACCGGAGAAACCTGCCGAGAGGCCTGCAGAGAGACCCGCTGATCAAGAGTACGCACCACCCCCACGACGTGATTCTGATGCATCAAGTGTCAATTCAGGTTACCAACGCCCTCCTCCTCCTAAACCAGTGTCTCGCATGAGTAACAATGCGTCTAATACGAGTGTTAACACTCTTCCACCCAAACCAAAAGTGGATCTACAGAGAAAACCAACTAAAGTACTTCCTAAACCTGAAGTTGAAGACGAAGCTGCTTTCCTTACAAATGCTCGCGCCAATTTAAGACAGTCTAGGGTATTCGTCCCTCCTTCTGATGATTCTAGTTCTGATGATGAGCAGCCACAGCCACAACCACCCAAACCAAGGCAACAGCAATCCAGTACATCCTTTGACGATTTCGAAAGACCACAATTACGACCTCCTTCTCCCCGAAGAAACAGTAGTAACCCCCCCAAACCTAGTGAAGCAGCCAAAAAGATCCAAGAACTTCGTGCTGTGAAACCAGTTCTTAAACCTAAACCAGCAACCCCTGAAGCTATTCAAAGAATGTCCGAGTTAAAACCTGCTCGTCAAGTAGAAAGAGCCTCTGAAACTCCTGCTGAAGCTGTTGAAAGAATGAACCGATTGAAACCGAAATCATTTTTAGAAAGACAAGAGACTGATCCGAATTTAGACGCTATTACTGCTCAATTGCGTAAAATGAGAACTAGAAACGCTGATTTTGATGATCGTGACGAACTCGAGAATTCAAATGACAGTTCTGATAGTTTGAATCATATTACGAAAACAAGAGCTAAGGGTCCTAGACGGCGACCGCCAACTTTAGATTAGACGTACGCAGTGCGAACAAAGTACTTACTACTCGTACATAGTACACATACATGTACATATATACATGGTAAACAGTGAATATATACAGCATATTTAGGAATAATGCATTGATTCATTATTGCATTAGTGCATGGGTAAGTTTGCATTAACAAGGGTACGTTATTTTGTTAAAATAGATCGGAACCAACCCTAACCCATTGACGTGGAGGTTTATGCGAGATATTTATATCCACAATTTAATTTCCCTCTTCTTTGGACTCCCAACGAATATGCATTACCAAACCGTTCGTACATCTCGTAATCATTCTACATATGATATATTTCAGTATACACAATAACGTCAAAGAAACGAAAAGAAACCAGTGAACACTTTTTTCTAAATTATTCCATTTCTTCCTTCACTTTCCTATTTTCTATTAATTTATTTAGTTCCCCTCATAAACCGATATTTCACCCATTGTTTATCCTTAAATATTTAATACTTAACTTTCCTGCATAATAAAACGTACAGGCTTAAAAATGCCACTAAGTAACATCATCGACACTAACTGTCACGATTTGTAAGACATCATCAAAAATCCTGAAAATGCCGCGGTTAGTACCACTACTACGCGTCGTGTACCAACTTGCCGGTCTTTTTTTCGTCGTTTTGGCGATCCCAATTGCATTTGATATTGGTGGCGAAACATGCGGTCTGTCCTTCACTTTCATGCTTTCTGTTTTCTACTTTCTACTTTGTACCGTGCGTTTGATGTTCAAAAACACAATATTGAAACCCTTAACGTCACTTTTGTATTATTCGCAGTTCATTAGTGTCCCCTCGCTTCTTCTTCTTCATTTGAGTCAGTGCCAAACTCAACATACGCTGAGTAGTAAACTCATGCAGCCGTGGTGCACTTTACTGCAGTACTCCACCGGTTTGTTCTCGTTGTTGGAAGGGTTCTGTACTTTGATTGTTATTCAAGCATGTGGCAATGCCGCTAGTCGGATGACTAGAAAATCCGACACTTTGTTTTTTGTCATTTTAGTACTAGCTAGTATTATGATTACGGCAGATTTGTATTTACTGCTGAGAATATACTGGTTACCGGAGATTCTCGGCATTGATACTGCAACGATGATCGGATCGGCGTTGACTTTAAGTGTTGGTATTGGTGTTTATGGCATTTGGTGTCGGAAGGGCAGCGTTGTGGAGAGTACTTTGTTGTTCAGCTATGTTGTTTATCAAATTTATTTGTCGTTTACTGATTTCAAGAGTACTTTGAATATTCACTTGGATTCGGTAACTGATACTTTATGGTCTGTTTTCTCAACTTCTTCAAAGAGTGAACCACCAGCGTGGACCTCGCACTTGCTTAATGATACCGTAATCACCCCGGTGATTATTGATGGGTACACGGGGTTCATGACAAAGCTGGCGGAATTAACGCCGGCTGGCTTGAAAACCATGTTCGAGTTTGTTAAGGCCATGCTGAATAGTATTATCCCTTCAATTGGCGTCTCGTTAATTGTGAGACTCTCAAGTTATTTTATAGCGATGAGATTCATGCCATATATCCGTAGACAAACCCCGCATAGAGCATTCAAATCACAGCCTAAACGGAGTCGATGGCTTTTATTGATGTACAGCTACTCGCCTATTCTGATAATCGCTGTTTACACCCACCTTTTACTACAGCATTTCGGGCACATTGTTCATGTGGCCCCTGACACACCTTCTGTGCCTTCTTTAGATTTTAGTAAAATCTGGTCGAATTCAAGAGAAGCTTGGCAGTTCTGGGGCTGGGCTAATGTGTTCATGGTTTTAGGAATTTATGGCATCGAGCTAACTATTGCTCCTAATACAGAAGTGCATGAGGATCTCAACACTGATAGTGAAAAGTTCCTTGAAATGTAATTTCGTTAGAGTTATTAATATCCTTAATGTAGTTATTTATTTATTTATTATATAGAATTATTAGAAGTTCATCTGTTGAAAAAAAAAACTCACCACGGTACATTTCTGGAGATGTACGCATGTGGAGACGTTTTTGTGCACCAGTGTGTAAGCAAAAAAAAAAGATGGCGACACGTGCAGGATTCGAACCTACGAGGCTATAAACCATGAGATAGCTCAAGCTTTGAAACATTCAAGTCTCACTCCTTAACCACTCGGACAACGTGTCATAATGACAAGCGGATAATCTAGGATCACAAGCTGATCAACTAGGCCACTGCTGGCCCTATCGTTAACAGAATTGCCTTGTGCATATATATTCCCATAAATCAAGAGAAATATATACACCTCCACCTACTTAATGCGTTACTTGTGTAATCAATATCGACCTATTTATCCTATCTTTCTAAGACCCCCCCCCAGCTTTTAATTTTAATAACATGGCTAGACTAAGTAAAGCAGAAAGAGCCGCTTTAGAAGAAGCTAAAGAAAATTTAAACCTGAAACCAGGTAAAATAGTTCTTATTAAAAACGCAGAGATAAAAACCTGGCCCGGTATGGCCGTTGATGAGGCAGATATTCCTAAAGAAGTCACGAAATCCAAACCCTCGGTTCCAGCTCCTATTTGTCTTTATTTGCTTATTGAAAACAGATTCGTTTGGGTTAGTGTAAGCGACGTTTCTGATCTTCCTACTGAGCAAGCTCTTAAACTAAGTAAAAACAGTAGAACCCGCAAAGCTCTTAAAGAAGCTTACTACTTAGCATCTACTGAACCCAGCTATCAGGACGTAATCAACCCACCGGCTCCACCCTCTGAACCTGAGGAACAAGAACCTGAGGAACAAGAACCTGAGGAACAAGAACCTGAAGAACAAGAACCTGAAGAACAAGAACCTGAGGAACAAGAACCTGAAGAACAAGAACCTGAGGAGCCCCAACAAGAAGAACCCCAACCCGTGGAACCCGAAGAGAAATCACCTAAGAAACAAACGAAAACAAATAAAAAATCCCAGACTAAATCTCAACAACCACCTAGAAAGAAGCAAAAAATCGAGGAAGTTGAAGATGTGGAAGTTGATGACGAAGAAAGCAGCGAGTATGTGGAACCAAGCGGCACTGAAGAATCCGAATACAACGACACTGACAGTTTCAAACAAAGCAATTTGAAATCTGATCAAGAATCAAGAGTCAAATTTTGTACTCAATTGCGTAAACAAGTCCAGACTGCTTACTTAGTTCCGGAGTCTGAAAAATCAGATATCAGCGAACAAGTCATTGCTGACCTCACAAAATTGAACCAATTAGAGAATTTAGAAACTGCAGTTGTACGACGCACGAAACTCGCTAAAGTTTTGAAACTTGCTAGTGAGAATTGTGACTTAGAACCTGGATTTAAATCGAAGATCGACGAGTTTGTGGAAAGGTTCAATCCTGGTTATGAACCCATTATTGATGGAATTCCTGAAGAATTAGCACCAAAGGAGGAACCTCAAGAGGGACCGGAAGAAGTCGCACAGGAGGAAGTTGACGGTGGTAATGATGAAAAGTCACAAAATGACTTACAAAGCGAACCACATAATGACTTACAAAGCACAACCCCAACGAGTGAAGGCGATTTAAAGGCTAGTAATGAATTGGGAGAACAGTCGAAATCTGATTTAATGAATGCTGATAATGATCAAGTTTCTAAAGATTCCCCTCCTTCTGAGGAATTGAAAAAAGAAGAAAGTAATTAAATATATACATACTAAACAAAACAAAGTACATTTTACTCCTATTCTATTCTACTCTACATACATTAGATGTACTATTGACATAGTTATAACAACTTGGTTACACCAGTTTGTAATCACGATGGCTCGTACATGCGAACTGTTTGGAGCGGCGTCTGTGAGTTTACAACTATTTCTAGGCCTAGTTGTAATTTTACTACTAGTTGTCAAACGCATTCGTGAACATCCTAAACGGCCATGGTTAGTATGGTCATTCGACGTTTCCAAACAGCTTATTGGTGCGTTCATTGTACATTTCCTGAATATTCTAGTTTCTTTAATTGCATCCGATAATTTACTATCAATAAGAGACGATGACAATGCATGTACTTGGTATTTTTTAAATGTTTTATTTGACACAACTATTGGTGTGCCTATTCTGTGGTTTTCTTTATGGCAGATTTATAAAGTAGCAGACCGGATGCGCATTAAGGATTTAATGAGTGGGGAGTACGGAGATCCGCCAAGTATACATATTTTTTTGAAACAATTGGCACTATACTTAATTGGAGTGATAATCAGTAAAATCATTTTAGGAATGTTTTTGTATTTCTTCCCGTTTCTTAATGACTGGGCCTCTTACCTCATATCATGGACTGATTATAATGAGAACGTTCAGATTGCGTTTGTGATGTTTGTGTTTCCAACTGTTATGAATTGTGTGCAGTATTATTTAGTGGATAGTATAATTAAACGGCCGAAACAGTATACGTAGTTATATAAAGGATTCATGAGATTCTACCTACTTAACTAGGTACTAGTTGGAATGTGTGTGGATACACGGGTTCAAGTGTGGGCACGGGTGTGAAAGGGGATTCGATGACTAAGTGCTTACATATACACTCCCTTACTAACCTACATTGACATTTTCAAAAAAATATTACAAACTTCAGGACACTAAAAAAATATCCAATGAAGATCAAAACCATTTCCAGATCTTCAGACGATTACGTCCCAGTGTCTAATACCCAAAGCGCAAGACAACCTAGAAATTTAGATCCTGATTTACACCCCTTTGAAAGAGCACGTGAATATACAAGAGCATTGAATGCCACTAAACTCGACAGAATGTTTGCTCAACCATTCATTGGCCAGCTTGGAGAAGGTCATATTGACGGTGTTTACTCATTGGCATCTAATTTCAATTCTTTGAACAGCATGGCCAGCGGTTCTGGTGATGGTGTTGTCAAAACATGGGATTTAGGCTCTCAAATGGAAACATTTTCCACAAAAGCACACGACGGTATTGTTCGTGGACTTTCATATACTTTAGAAAGCAATTTGCTTTCTTGTGCATCAGACGGCATCATTAAATTATGGGATTTAAAGCGTAAAGAAAACACAATGACTTACCAAAGCGGTGCTGGTGGTGGATTAATGAGCATAGACCACAGTAAAGACGATTATAAATTTGTTACTGCTGGGACTAAATTAGAGGTTTGGGACGAACAGCGTACTAAGCCGATTTCTACATTATCTTGGGGTGCTGACAACTTAAGTTCGGTTAGGTTTAATCACGTGGAAACTAATTTATGCGCCAGCACTGGTAACGACCGATCAATCATTGTTTACGACCTTAGAACCAATGCACCAATTCAAAAATTGGTTACTACACTAAACAGCAATTCTTTAGCATGGAATCCAATGGAAGCTTATATGTTAGCAGCAGCTTCTGAAGATCATAATGTGTACCTCTACGATATTCGTAATATGAAGCGTGCTTACAATGTTTATAAGGACCATGTCGCTGCTGTCCTTGATGTGGATTTCAGTCCCACAGGACAGGAATTAGTCACCGGTGGTTACGACCGTACAATCAGAATTTTTGACGCTAATCAGGGCCACTCAAGAGACATTTACCACACTAAACGTATGCAGAGAGTATTCGCTGCTAGGTTCACTATGGACAACCGATTCATTGTCAGCGGTAGTGACGATGGTAACGTAAGGTTATGGAGAGCTCGCGCTAATGACAGATCAGGTGTACAAAGCGCTAAACAACGCATGAAGCGTGAATACGACAGTGCTCTTACTAACAGGTACAGACACATGCCTGAGATTTCTAGGATCAATCATGCTAGAAGAGTTCCTAAAGCAGTTAAAGTTGCTAGTAGTATAAAACGCGAGGAAATCGCTGCTATGAAGAGAAGACGACAGAATTTAGTTAAGAATTCTAAGGGTCGTATTGGGTATGAAGCTGAACGTGAAAAGCATATTGTTGCAAGTTCGGCGAAAACTAGAGAAGATTTCGATAAACATGCTGAGGAACAAAAAGATTAATACATTTTCTTCCTTTCTTTTTATTTAATTTTTATTTAACTTTTATGCAATTCTAATTTTTTTAATGCAATATGTACTGACTTTTTTATGCCTTTGTGGTTACCTTAATAAACTCAACTGGGTGCCGGCGGTACGCTGGAATAGGTAAGCTGAAAACAACCATAGATATAAACGTAGCTAAGAACCCCGTATATAAATGCTCGATATTACCCGAGAAGTAAGCAAATACCACACTTAATGCTGTTCCGACGTAGCAAATAAATGAAATGTACCTTTCAGCGAGTTTCTGTCCCTCGAAATCGATGATTCCAGCAGTGAAATGCTGAACAATCTCTTTAATTTGGTCCATGCGTGTAATACTAAGTAAACTAAGGACCTGAGTAAACCTGAGTACCTGAGTACCTGAGTAAGGACTTGAGTAAGTAAGTGATGAGTAAGTAACTGATGAGTAAGTAAGTCACAAAAGTTAAGTAAGATAGCTGACATTATAGACGTTACGTATGTGGACACAAGGAAACGAACAGATATAAGTTCATAGCTATAAATACATAGATAAAATGTATAAATGTAGGTTGAAAAAAAGAAATCAACGTGTTATAATGTAATATATTTCAACGTGGTACTCAACGTTGTACTCTACACGGTACCAACATGGCATCCTACATAACACCTTACATCTATATGTGCATCTCTATGTACATCTCTATGTGCATCTCTATGTACATATGTTTTCTGCATTAACTAAGATACTTACTATTGGTATACTATAGTCGCCACACAATCACAGTAACACAATCACACAATCTCTTTGCTTCAATGACTAAAACCGATATAACGCAGTTTTAAATTCCGCCGTTTCAGTTCTTATTAATATAAGCGTTAAATTGATTCAGTCAGCCGTTTAGACGATTCTATTTCTTGAAAACCAGTACCGGTTAGACACTTCCCCCCCATCTATTTAATAGAACTCAGTCATTCTGTTTCTGTAATTGGCGTATGGAAAAATACAAAGAGATTTCCGTGCTCAACAACGGCTCCTTTGGATCCGTTCGTTTAGTTGAGCACGTCGAAACGCACCAGAAATATGCCGCCAAACACATTTCTTTAGAATTGAGTTCTTGGGATGATGTTCGCACTGAAGTTTCCATTCATGAGAAACTCACGCACCACCCCAATGTCGTTCAGCTTGTGGACAATTTCCATGACACTCAAAACAACCAGTACACTCTAATTTTGGAGTTCTGTTCTGGTGGTGATTTGCACGATGCGCTCGCTAAAGGCCACAAACCCTCGACAAAAGAAGTACAGAAAATCATGCTGCAGTTAATCGATGTAGTTGAATTCTGCCACCAAAACCGAATTTACCACCGGGATATAAAACCAGAAAACATCTTCTTACACGAATCTGGTGTTTTAAAACTCGGCGATTGGGGTCTCGCAACTAGCAGCACGCAGTGTACTGATTTAGAGCTAGGAAGTGATCAATACATGGCTCCAGAGTGTTTTGACACTTCAATTGATAGTTACGATGCGTCAAAGGCTGATATTTGGTCATTAGGTATTGTTTTATTGAATTTGCTGTTTGGTAGGAACCCGTTTAAAAGAGCTAATGAACAAGATCCGCTGTTTAGAGACTTTGCATGTTCCAGAGAAACGCTTTATGACATTTTCCCAACGCTTACAATGGACGTTTTCGGTGTTTTAAGACATACTTTGACGTTGAATCCAGCGAACAGAAATCTGAGGGAAATGCGTAGGGCTATTTTAGCGGTGGATACCTGGACAACAACTGAGGAACTCGAAAAACTGGACAAACAACAACGGGGGGTCAATATTGCTGGTTTACACAAACGCAATTACCGCCGTCCGAGTACCAGTAATACTCCGATTACACACCAACCGTTCAGAGTTCCTACGACTGTTGCAAAGTCGTTGAATGTGCCGTCTACACCATGGGACAGACGTAAAATGTTTACCCCACCAACTTCTAATGGGTTTCCAATACACAGACCTTCTTTCATTAGGCGGGTTAACGGGTTTGGAAACAAGGAACTCGAAATGTTAGCTGAACAAAACGAAGACGCAATTGAGTCCAGCAGCGATGAATTGAATGATGACGATGACGATTTGTTGATAATGGGGCGTATGGATGATGAATTCAGAATACCAACGCTCGTTAAAAAGTAGGTACATATTTATATTTTTTTGGCAGTATCATGTGGTTATTGTTTATTTTATTCGGAGAAATTTTCCTCACTCATTTGCGCACTCGTTTGCGCATTCAGCGAGAGCTCACTTAGTAGTTCATTTATGTGTTTACATAGTAGTTTACAGTAACTGCGTACGTATATATGTTAACTACATATGTATTATTCATTTACAGATCGTTTAAAAATCGTAAGAGATTTAGGCTTTAGACCATTTCTTGTAAAGATTGATCAAACCACGAGTAGACTCGTCGTGAGTAGTAGTCTCACTAGGATCCTCAAGGTCCTTCTGGATCTTCTTAGCAAGAACTTTACCAAGTTCGACACCCCACTGATCAAAGGAGTTGATGTTCCAAACAGCACCCTCAGTGAAAGTAACGTGCTCGTAGTAAGCGATCAAAGCACCAAGAGCAGCAGGAGTGATCTTCTGAGCAAGGATCGAGGTGGTAGGACGGTTACCGCTGAAGACCTTGTGGTTAACAAGACTGTCGGGGGCACCCTCGTCCTTAACAACTTTTTCGTCTTTACCGTGGAGAAGAGCCTCAGCTTGAGCAAGGAAGTTAGAGGTCAACATGTTCTGGTGGAGGTTGTCGCGAATAGGATTGTGACTCTGAGCAGCAAGAATGAAATCAGAGGGGATCAATTTAGTGCCTTGGTGGACTAACTGGAAGAAACTGTGCTGGGCGTTAGTACAAGGTTCACCAAAGAGTACGGCGCCAGTTTGGTAGGAAACGAACTGGGAAGCACGGTTAACACCTTTACCATTGGACTCCATAGACAATTGCTGTAAGTAAGCAGGGAAACGGCTTAAGTACTGGTCAAAGGGAGCAACCAAGTGGGTTTGAGAACCAAAAAAGTTGTTGTACCAGACGTTCAACAAACCACCAAGAACAGGAATGTTCTCAGCAAGAGGAGTCTCTTTGAAATGCTTGTCCATAGCTTCAGCACCTTTCAAAAGCTCGTCAAACTTGTCGAAACCAACGTAGATGGCAATAGTCAAACCAATAGCAGACCAAACAGAGTAACGGCCGCCAACCCAGTCGCTGAAACCGAACATGTTCTTAGGATCAATACCGAACTTCTCGACTTCAGCAGTGTTAGTGGAAAGAGCAACGAAGTGTTTAGCAACGTCAGCCTCTTTACCGCCTTTGCTGAAGAACCACTCTTTGGCGGTAGTGGCATTAGTGTGGGTTTCAGCAGTAGTGAAGGTCTTTGAAGCAATGCTGAAGAGAGTAGTCTCAGCGTTCAAAGGCTTCAAGGTCTCAGCGATGTGGGTACCATCGATGTTAGAGACGAAGTGGACGTTGATATCACCGGCGTAGTGTTTAAGAGCCTCGGTGACCATCACAGGACCAAGGTCGGAACCACCGATACCGATGTTAACAACGTCGGTGATCTTCTTGCCGGTGTAACCAGTCCACTCACCAGAACGAACAGATTCACTGAACTCGCGCATGTGCTCACGAACGGCTTTAACCTCGGGAAGGACGTCTTTGCCGTCGACCTTCATGGGGGCGTCACCGTGGGCACGAAGAGCTACGTGATAAACAGCTCTGTCTTCGGTGGTGTTAATGTGCTCACCAGCAAACATAGCGTCACGCAGTTTAGTGAGCTCGACTTCCTCAGCAAGTTTAAGAAGTTGAGCTTTGATGTCGTCGTTAATGCGATTTTTGGAGTAATCAAAGAGGATTTTAGAGCCGTCGAAGTTAGTGAACTCGTGGCTGAACTTCTCGAAACGTTTAGTGTCTCTCTTGAACTCGGTTTGCACGTGGAGGTGTTTACCTGTGTTGTTGTAAGTAGCTTGGAGCTGTTGGTAGGCGGGGAGGCTGTCGGAGTTGCCGAATGCACCGTATTTAACGTCAGACATTTGTTGTTTTGTTTAAAAAGTTAACTTGGGTGAGTTAGGTGTGGTAGTTATTCAGTGTGGGTTATATAGTTGGTTACGTGAGTAATCTTTATACTCGCCAGCGCAACCGCAACCCTATGTTTGGATATGCAGATTCTGGCCGTTATGTTATGCGTGCATGTATGTCAGATGAACTATTGCTTTTTTGGGGTGGGGGGGAAGAAAATGCACCGCAAACAGCGACTAACGATAATTAGAAATAGATTCTAATTTTAATTTTTGGTTTAGAATAATTTAAATTACTAGTTAACTTTATAAAACTTCATTGAACATCGTTTTAATCACGATTTGTGTATTCTACCATATACGATATCTGTCTATGGAATTCCCACCGTTGCCTGCAATCTTACTAAATTTTAGTCAATGCGTCTAGATTGTTCCATAAGCATTATACATTTTTTGAGTAATACGCGCGGGGGGTTTGTCATCGATGCATGAAATGATGTAATTCATGCATAAGTACCCCGCGATCGACGCGCTGTCCACAGGGTCTATTAACGGCATTCTAAAATCACCAGCCATTAAACTATTATTAAGTTCTCTAATCGATTAAGTTCAAGATCTTACAGATTCGCCTATCTGTGAACACTTAGATCGATTGGGGGTACTTTATTTAGCATTTGTACGGTTGGTCTTATGTATGTATGTATTTATAGATTACATGAACCGGAACTGGAACTTTTGAAAAGGACAAAGAACAAGAACAGGAATAAGATAAGCAAAAGGTCAGGGCACGGTTTAACGGGGTTATTTATAGGTACTCACTTGAAAATTCTAGACTTTTAAATGTGGCGCTTCTGGTTCATAGATACATAACTAAAGTTTATTTTAGATCGTGAGTATTCATCAAAAGAAAAGAAAGTGCTGATTTATTAGCATTAGTTTTGTTTGCTTTAAGCATTGCTTGTTAACTAAAGGTATACTTGCTCCATACGATGTGGTGAATGAAGGGTATAAATAGGGGTGCGTATACCGGTTATACTAACTCTGTAAATATATTTTGTTGAGTGTAGATGTTATATACGTATTTATCTACTTATCCATTTCAATGGTACTGTTGACTCTTATTTGGTGACACATGACATACTACCGGTACACCGTATAGTCATAATTTCTAGTGTATGTGGACACATATGTACATAATAATTAGTTCGAGTGTTATACGCTATATAAATTACTGCAGACCTTGCTACTCTTTCAAATATGAAATCTATACACAGTATTACCTGAATTTAATAATGACCACATTAACTGATTCAGGAACAGATGCACTGAGCCACATTTTACAAAAGCTAACAATTACGTGTAAGTATGTAATTATATATGTACATACGTGTTCTAATATATTGTGTACACTTGGGTATACTTCTGAGTACACTTTCGTATGTTTGTATTTTAACGCGAACTGAATTATTCAAAGCCGTGTTTTTACGCGCCGGTTAGGTAAACCTCCCATCTACCCCAATTTTTTTTGGCGTTCATCTTGTAAGCCATTAATTTTTGATTTGGTTCAACGTAAGCAAGTTAGACACTCTGTATTTACACACCCACACCACACCTTGAATTTAGAAACCCTCCATCCTTCTATTTCAAGATGTTTGAGATATACGAAAAAGGCACTCGATGCTGGGTCGATAACCCGCAAGGAGGTTGGCTTGGCGCGGTTGTAGAGTCTAAGCAAATGCTCTCACCCACAGAGTGTGAACTGCAGCTTGTAACTGAAGAAACCGGCAACGTACCCTCCGAAACCCGTGTGATTAAAATCACTGAGGACCCCGCACCCGAGATTCTGTTGCGTAATCCCGCTAAGTTAGAGGATACTCACGATTTAGTAACTCTTTCTCACCAAAACGAGCCCTCTGTTTTACACTCTATCCAAGTAAGATACGAGAATTTCCAGATTTATACTTACAGTGGAATTGTTCTGATTGCTATTAACCCGTTTGAACAGCAGGATCATTTGTACACAAATGAAATGGTTAACCAGTACAATGAGCGCAGAGAACGCGAAGAACTCGACCCTCACGTGTTCAGAATCGCTAGAGACGCGTTCACGTGTATGAGACGCGACCAGAAAAACCAAACAATTGTTGTGAGTGGTGAAAGCGGTGCTGGTAAGACTGTTAGTGCTAAGTATATTATGCGGTACTTTGCAACTGTTGAGAACCCTTTAAGTTCTTCTTCACGTATGCATGTGGGCACATCCGCCTCAACTGTTGGCTCCAAGATGGACGACGACAGCGGTTTAAGTCCTGTGGAACGCGAGATTTTAGCTACTAATCCAATTATGGAAGCCTTTGGTAACGCTAAAACCACGAGAAACGACAACTCATCGAGATTCGGCAAGTACTTGGAGATCAGATTCGACGACAAATGCGACATCAGCGGCGCAAGAATTCGTACTTACCTTTTAGAACGCAGTCGTATTGTTTACCACCCAGAAAGCGAGCGTAACTACCATATTTTCTACCAAATGCTTTCTGGTTTGCCTCAAGAGGATTTAGAAAAATTGGGTTTAAGCGAAGGCGTTAGTTTTTTCAACTACGTGAAAAACGGCGACCCAAAAGTAGCCGGAATTGACGACAAACAAGAGTTTTTGAAGACTTGTGAAGCTTTAAATACTGTTGGTGTTACACCCTCTAGTCAGTTTGCGATTTTCCAAATTCTTGCCGGGTTGTTACACCTCGGAAACATCGAGTTAAAACCCACAAGTCGTTCAGTGTTTGTTGCTAGTGATGATCCAGCAATGGTTAAATGCTGTGAACTTTTAGGAATTGACCCTGTGCAATTGTCTAAATGGCTTTCTAAAAAACAGATCCAAATGCGTTCAGAAACAATTGTTAGTGATATCGACGCTAAAGCTTCAAACATTGTACGTGATTCCATAGCCAAATTCCTCTACTCTTCGTTGTTTGATTGGCTGGTTTCTACTGTCAATAAAAAGCTTTATGTTGGCGACGGATCCGAGAAGTTTATTGGTGTTCTCGATATCTACGGATTTGAACACTTTAAACACAACTCGTTTGAACAGTTCTGTATTAACTACGCCAATGAGAAACTCCAGCAAGAGTTCAACCAGCACGTTTTCAAATTGGAACAGGAAGAGTACGCTAGCGAGGAAATTGATTGGACATACATTGATTTCGTTGATAACCAGCCTTGTATTGAACTCATTGAGAACAAAATGGGTATTTTAGGTTTGCTTGATGAAGAGTCACGTTTGCCCGCTGGCACTGATGAAGGGTTTACTCAAAAAATGTATACGAGTTTAGAAGGAAACGCCAATTTCAAGAAACCAAGACTTGGCCAGTCCTCGTTTATTGTTTCTCATTATGCTCATGAAGTCGAGTATGAAACTGAGGGGTTCATTGAAAAGAACAGAGACACTGTTCCGGAAACTATCATGACGTTGTTAAACGAGAGTAAGAACCCGTTTTTGGCTTCTATTTTAGAACTGCAAAACATTTCTCGTGAAAAACAAGATGAAGATAAAAAGGAAGAAGATGCTAAAATGGATCCAGTTTTAAGACGCAGAAAAATCAACCAGAGACCCACTTTAGGCAACATTTTCAAAACGAGTTTAATTGAACTGATGAACACGATTTCGTCAACAAACGTTCATTACATCAGATGTATTAAACCTAACGAGTCTAAAAGTCCTTGGGTGTTTGACACGACAATGGTGCTTAACCAATTACGTGCTTGTGGCGTTTTGGAAACAATTAGGATCTCCAGTAAGGGGTTCCCTGGTAGATGGCTTTACGAGGATTTCGTCAATAGGTTTATTATTCTTGTTCATTCTTCATTGCGTGAATTAGAACCTAAGGAGCTTTCACGTAAGATTTTGGAGAATGTATGTGGTGAATTCCAAAACAAAATGTCGTATGAACTGGGTAAAACTAAGGTGTTCTTAGGGTCTGGTTTGCTTGCTCAAATTGAAAACAGTAGAATGAAACGCCAGTCTGAAGCTGCTGTTACTTTGCAGAAGCACATTAAGGGCAGGTACCAACGTAACAGATACCTCAGCACTTTGAAATTCTTGCGGGATATTCAGAATGCGTCTAGAGCTGCGTTAGCGAGATTGAGGTACGCAAAAATGGTTGAAAATGCTGCAATTGTTGATTTGCAAGCTCTTATTCGCCGTAAAACCGTCAGAGATGAAACTTTGAGCTCTTTACGTTCGATCATAAGTTTGCAACATCTTTTGAAATCAAACATTTCTCAAAAACGTGCTGTTGAACAAAGTAAGAACCTGTTTGCTACCCAATTGCAGGCTTTAGCACGCAGAAACATCGTTAATAACCGGTTCAAAACCAACTTGCGTGCTTTATGTTTAGTGCAAAGTATGGCACGTAGACGTGATGCTGTTAAACAACTTCACGAGTTAAGAGAGAAACAGCAAAGTGTTGCTCACTTCACTGAAGAGCAATACAGAATGGAGAACAAAGTTGTTCAGTTACAGAACTTGTTATCTCAAAAACGTGAAGAACATAAAAACTCGCTTAAAGAGTTAACAGACAGCAAGTCTACCACCAAGAATTTGGAAGACCAGATGAGTTCGTTGAAATCCCGTCATCATGACGAAATCAAGCAGCTCAAGTACCAAATCACTGAACTTGTTGCCAAGTTAGAGTCTTCACAAGCTGAAGTTGAACTTCATAAAAAGAATTACCAGCAAATCAAGACTGATGTTGAAGCCAAATTAAGGGAGATCACTGATCTTAATGCCCAAGCAACCGACCGTGAGACTGCAATCCAGGCCTTAACTACTGAAATCGAGACTTTAAGACAAGCTAATTCTGATCTACAAGAAGAAGCACGCAGAGCAATGGCTAAAAATATCGGCGCTAGTGCTGTTCCTAGTGCGTTTCAAAGGTACGCTGCTGCCGATGATCTTGATCCGAATGAGTACGAATACGAAACTCGTGATATTTTGATTGCTGAGTACATGCGCGAGTACGAGTCCAGTCCTGAGTTTACTTCTGTTAATGATTCTACAAGAGAGATGTTCTGTAGTCATATTGACAACGTCATCACTGAGTACACTTCTAGTATCATTAAGAATTTAGAGATCCCTGTGCCTGGTTCTAAGGAGGGTGTTTCTAAATGTGATGCTTTGTTCCCTGGTAACTTGATTAACTTGATGTTAACTGAGATGTGGAGACTTGGTCTGCTTGCTGAAAGCCGTAAATTCATTGGCGCTATTCTTCCTTGTTTACAAGAAACTATTCAAAAGATGAACTTCAATCAATTGATTTACGCTGCTCCGTTTTGGATCAGTAATATGCAAGAAGTTTATAGTCTTTTCCATTTGGTCAGCGGCAATATTGCCAATGACGGGATTCCGTTGCCAATGAGCCCTGAGGATTTCGCTCATTACCAAAAGGTTATTGATTATGCTAAGGGAGATGTTACTAGTATTATCTTTAACTTGTACTATGTGTACATGCAAGAAGTGAAGAAACATCTTGAACGGATGATCACGCATGCAGTTATTGAAGACCAGTCTATTCCAGGGTTCAGAATCGAGAAGAATACTACTGGTGTCTTAAAGAACTTTTTCTCCAATAGCCAAAACAAACCCAGAATGGATAACTTTATCATGGACTTAAACAGAATTCACTCGGGGTTGACTGCCTATATGCTTGAACCCAGCTACGTTTCACAAGCTATTAGAGAGATTATGGACTTTATTGGTGATAACAGTTTCAACGATTTCTTAATGAGAAAGAGTTTCCTTTCTTGGAAACGTGGTGTTCAAGTTAACTATAATGTAACCCGTCTTAATGAGTGGTGTACTGGTCACGGGTTCTCTCAGGAGGCATTGTCGTTGGAACCTATTGTGCAAGCCACGAAAATCTTGCAGTTGATGAAGAGTTTCGATGGTGATGTTGGAGTGTTTTACGACATTTGCTGGAAACTTAACCCAACGCAAATCCACCGTATTATCACTAATTACCAAGCAGAAGATTTCGAGCAGCCAATTGATAAGAAGAGCACTGAGTACATTGCTAAGCGTATTAAGGAGAACCCTCAAGAATCTACTGAACTTGTTAAACCAGTTAGACAGTCTAATGATGCTGGTCCGTTTGAAATTGCGCCCGCCAGAATTCTTAGCAGACTTGAACCTTATATCCCAGAAAAAATCGAGGCTCCTAGTATCAAGAAGATTATTTCAATTTCCACTAAGACTTACTTTATGCAAAAGGAAGCATTCGACCAGGCTGAGTTAGAAGCGGATAAACGTCTTGCTGAGTTAAATGCTAATGGTAATGCAGAGGGGCTTCATAATTTACAACATCCTCAAATTGCGCAATCTGGATCTGTTGGCCATGTTGAGGGTAATTTCGAGTCTCATAATGGATCGACTGCTGAGAGTTATTCTGGTACTCAAAGCCAGTCACCTTCTAGTCAATCGAATTCTTCGTTTGCGTAGGTTTCTAATTGTTTCTACTATATTATGTATATGTATTTTAATAGTATTTATCAATCAACGTATGTTCAAGGAGACTTTGTGGTGTGTAGATAGTGGTGGATATTACTATAAAGAGTAAGTGGTTAGGGTATATGTATACATCGCATACCTAAGCTATCAACAAACCGTCGACAAATGAATTCAGCATACATTTAACAAGACACAACAGAACTCAAAATTGTTTTCTCATGACATACTCGCAAGACACGTGTAATTTGTTATGAGTACTAAATGACCACCACATGACCACAAACAATATGGACTTAGAAACTTTGTTCTACATGCATCTACGTAATTAAAACCCAAATAAGGAACATAAAAATAACAACCGCAAACGATTTCAACATTAGTCCCCTATTCGAAGAAACGCGATTATAGAATTTAAGAAGCTCACGGTGCGCTCCTCCGATATTCATTGAGATATCCTCAGCGTTAGCGTCAATTCTCTGAACGGTATCACGTTGCTCAGCAATCATATTACTCAATTGACTGAACATATTACCAAGTTCATTAATTGTAGACTCAATTGCCTCAACAGCTGTGGATCTCTGACTTAAATAACTTGATTGTTGATCTTCAAGCAATACCACACTTTGTTCCTGAGTAGGCAAAACGAGTTCCTCACTAGGGTTAGGTTCCGGTTGGTACTGGCTGCCGTATGGATTTTCTTGGTAAAGTGGGTTGGAAATTGGTGTAGGCTGGCGTGGTTGAATGAAATGATCGGCCCTGTTTCTTTGATGCTGGATATTTTGAGACCGTTCTTCGAGTACTTTAGTGAAATCACCAGTTATTTGCTGTAATTTGCCTTGTAACGACGTAACTACATTTTTACTAAGAGTATCAGCTTGTTCTGTCGATTTAGTGCCGCCGATTTGGCGTGTTTGCTGATCAAGCGAGCTGATTTGGTCTTTTAAAACATTGACTTTTTGCTTAACAATAATTGTGAGTTCGGCGATTTCTTGGGGTTTGTCGTCAAATGAATTTTTTCGTTTAGCTAACTGAGCTAGTCTTTGTAAAACCTGAGTTGTGGAGACAATCTCTTGTGCTACTGTTGACGCTTGTTTCATGAACTGCCCGCGGGCGCTCTGAGGCTGGGGACGGGGGGGGTCTTGTTTTTGATTGGAACCTCTAAGGCGTACTTTTACTGCCGACCGGAACTCGGCAGTTCGGTCTTGAGAGAGTACGGTCATCATGTAGGGAGGGGGTCTGCTTAACTAGACGGATTATATTATATTATATAGATTGGGTGTTACTTGCTTAGATCAGATCGATTACTATAGTACATGGTGTTGAATAATACTACATAGGAATAGGAATGGGAATTAAGGACTATAGAAATAGGAATATAGGTCTATATAGAAATCGAAATCGAAATAGGAATATGAATAAATGGGTGTATAGAACTAAATAGGAACACAGAAGAACAGGATTGGAAAAGATTAGAATCCTACACACAGTTACTTGATATGGTGTATAAATATACTATTGATCTTCACGGTTAGCAACTATAAACCGCCCCCCTAAATGCATCGAATAGTGGCTACCCCAATAGTACCCTGTTAACCCAATTAACCTAACCCTTAAATTATGATATCGCCGCCTCTAAATTTTAACGCGTTGTCGTACTTAGAAGCATGAGTATAATCTAAGCACAGCTTAAAAAACAGTCCCATTAATAACGCCCTCAATTTTGCCCCACACCCAATACACCCCCCCCCCCCCCCTGGTTTTATAATCCATTCTTCCCCACCTCCCCCCCCAACCAACTAATCTAATACACCATGAACCCTCTGATCAGTAACCTCATTTTAATGTTCGCCGTCAACAAATTGGCTGGCCGTCTCGATTTAGAAGATCCTCAAATTATCAATACCGTCCGTATCACTTACCTCGTCTCTAACCTCCTTATCTTCGTTGCCTACAAGTACATTGAGAGAGCCATTAATGCTAAAAACGACTTGACCACCTTCACTATGGAGAAGCCTGCTCCTCCCTTCAGTGGTCAGCAGCCTGAAAAAATCACTACCACAGTCAAAGCCTACGATCTTGAACAGGTTTCTGCTGGTATTAAAGGTATTCTCCAGGGAATGGCTATGATGGCCTTCATGCACTTGTACATGAAGTATACTAATCCTCTTGTTTTGCAGAGCATCATGCCTTTAAAATCCCTTTACGAGAACAAGATGTTCCAAATCTACGTTTTGGGTAAGACTGGTCCTGAATTCGACAGACCTTTCAAGGTCCCTAGTTTGTTCGGTGACGCTGCCGCCGCTGCTTCTGCTCAGACAGAGAAGAAAGAAGTCAGTGATGCTAAAGCCGAGTAAATTTCTAAAAAAAACTAAAAAAATCTATATTTATATGTTTATAGCTATATATGTATAACCCATCATAAATGAAAACTCATGTCTGAATGTGTGGATCATCCACGAATTTGACACATGCCATAAAATCACGTGACTCACGTGACCAATCGAGATAAGATCGGTGCACATCACGTCACACACACACACACGCGCCTATATACCTATGTACATATACACCACGCGTATGCAGATGTTAGAGAAACAAATTAGCCTTCGTTTTAATTTCCTCGATTTCAGCTAGAATTTGATCGACATTATCATTAATTTGCTGTGGACTCAATTTCGGTGTATGCATTTCATTAATACTAGGAACCACCTCCCTACGTTCATTAAGTAATTGATCGAATATTTGTTTCATTTTCGCAGTATGTGTTTGGATTTGTGACTCAACTTGCTGTGGAATAGTAATTCTATAAGTGTTATTCCTTTCCTCTATATCCATAATACTAAATGCACATTCTGTAATTTCCTTTAAAAGACTCTCATTTAACGGTTCCATACCATCAGTATCTTCACAATTCCCGGCAAACACGTCTATATTTAAGTAATTAGGCAGATCTGTGATTTGCAATGCGTAGCGAGACATTTCATAAGCCTTTCTGAACTCCTCATCTACTGCTTTCCAAAGAGGATCATTTTCGATATCTTCTTCTGTGGAATTCAGAGAAGTGGAATTCGATTTATATATTTCTTTAATTGCGTCATGTAAATGCTTGAATAGGTGTCTTGATTCAGAAGTCGTTAGTTCTAATTGTGACATGCTATCGTTTACAGGTGTGTTTAAAAATGTACACGACAGTGGACACTAGTGTACGCGTAATATCAGAAGGCAAAGGCGAAGGCGAAGTGTGGTATACTCCCAATTTATTACTAAGAGAATGTTTATATTTCGTACCGAAACCTAACCCATTGTAAATATTGTTCACACCACATACACAAAAATAAAAACAAACACAAAAACAATTGTGTTGTCATACTATACACATGGGAATCGCAGACCGGTATTTGCAAACACTGGAGAACCAGACTGTGTCTGAAAAGAAAGGTATTACGCCTAAACTTAAATCAGTACAAACACAACCGTTAAAGTCAACCACACCGCATGTATCCACAGCGACACCACATGTATCCACACCCAAACCGACTCCACACATGTCGCCATCTAAGATTTCGAGCACAAGAGATATACCTAAAATCACAAAATCCAATTCAATTTTAATGCAGAAACCAGATCGCAATCCATTAATGCACAATCAAGATCTCACTGCTAGCCAGATCTCTTGGGACAAAGAACGCAAGAACTGGCAAACCTACGAGTACCTTTGTCATGTAGTTGAAGCTAAAGAATGGATGGAAAAAATTCTTGAAACTGATCTTGGCCCAGCGGAAGATTTCCCTCCCTCACTTCAAAACGGCGTTCTTCTTGCAAAAATTGTTCAAAAACTCAGACCTGATCTTATGAAATGGCCCATCTTTGAACATAAAAGGTTGCAGTACCGCCACACCGAAAACATCACTCAATTTTTTAAGTTTCTTGAAGACTTGAAAATCCCTGAACTGTTTCTTTTTGACATGACCGATCTTTATGAACGTCGTAACCTTCCAAAAGTCATTTACTGCATCCACGCCGTTTCTCATTTCATCGCCGACAGCGCTCAACATTTCGCTGCTGTTGACGATTTAGTTGGTAAATTGCAGTTCAGTGAACAGCAATTAACAACGACTGACCAGCAAATCGCTGGACGGTCGATGCCTAATTTCAATGCTATGAACAGAAAATTAAGCGGCGTGCGCAATTTGTCTTTATTCAAAGATTTCGACGATTTGAAACCGCCGGTTTTTGCTGATGATGATTTAGTGATGCCTCCTAAACTGGAAAATCTTGATATTAACCAGTTAAGTGATGAGGAACAGGATTCTGAACTTCCATTGAATGTGAAACCAAGGAGATCCCGGCAGTCAGCCGCACAAACTAGTCAAAAGCACAATTCTAGGACAGTTACGCCCCTGTCACGGACAGTTACGCCCACTTATTTATACAACAACCGGTTCTCTCAATACGACAGTAGAAGAAGGCAAACTTCTAATTATAGAAACTTGTCGTCATTTACTTCTCTTCGTAATAAAGTCATGAACTCAGTTGAACAAATGTTCGCTGAATTAGAGAGCTTAGAACCGGAAATTGCTGTGTTTGAAGGTATTTGTAGAGGTTTTCTTACACGCAGAAAACTTGCAAAAGTCATAGAAAAGAACAAAGCCAATGAACAAACTGTCCAGTTGATTTCCATTTTTAAAGGCAACCAATTACGCGCAAAACTTGAAGATCTACACCAACAGGTACATTCTACAGACATCTCATCACTGCAATCACTTATCAGAGGATCTAAAATCAGGAACAAGTTCAACAACAGCGTTAATGACGCACATGGAATCAAGAATTTACAAGCAATTGTCTCTGGTAAATTACTGCGCAAGAAATTAGCATCAACCAAGTTACAACTGGAATCTAAAGAAGTTTTGAAATCGACAGTTGGCCTTCAATCAGCGTTTAGAGGAGTAGTTCTTCGGTTTAAAATCGGATGTTTATACGATGACATTGACCGTGAAATCCAAGGTGTTATTCAATTACAAGCAGTTATTAGACGCAGACCACATTCTCAAAATTTACGAACAGTCCAACAAACATGGACCAACCACACTCAAGATATCATTAACATTCAAAGCATTTGGCGTGCACACAAACAAGGCACTCAGTACCGCAACTTTTTAGCAAGCACTAAACCCACCCTTGATACAATCAGGCCGTTTTTGCATTTACTTGTTGACAATTCCGAAGATTACACTAGAGAAGTCGAGCTAGAGAACGTTGTTAAACAGATATCTCAGTTTGCTAAACGCAATGAAGATATTGAAACTAAGATCTCGAATTTAGACACGAAGATGGCGTTGCTTGTAAAGAACGATTTAAGTGTTGACGAGTTGGTTTTGAAACAACAAAAACAAGATAGGGCGATCGTTCATGATTTAGAAAGAGAACGCAGTTTTGGTAATTTACCGGGAATTCCTAAATCAACTTCTAAGGCAAGGCTCAGCCAAATCGCTGGCAACGGTAATGGCAACTTCTTTGATTTGAACTCTTTACAGAAATCAAGCAGAGATCGTGTTGAACTCTACCAATGTCTTCTTTACGTTTTACAAACACGCCGAGAGTACACCAAGAAACTAATGAGTTGTAACCCAATATCCAAATCCAAAGAAAACGCCACATTAGTTCTTTCCATATTTGCAGGTGCCCAAAACAAACGCGAGAGCTTCTTTCTTCTTCAGTTACTTGCTGAGTGCATTACCGAATCAGAAGTTGGCAGTGAAGAGAATTTAACAGCATGGAGAGTCGTTTCTACACTAAACAAGACTCATGAATCTGTTGAGTCTATGAAACTCATTTTAAAATCACCAATGCAAACCTTGAAGACAATGTCAGATCAACTTTTAGAATACGATCCTCATTTGATTTATGAACACATCTCTGGTGGAAGCGATTTACCAAGTGAAGAAGCCATTCAGAACCCGAAAGTTAGAGCTTTATTTGTTAAAAACATGATGGGATTAAGAGAAATCGCTCAGTTGATTATCAAGTCTTTAATTGCGAACTTGACATTGCTGCCATATCATATTAAATACTTGTCGTTTGCTGCTTATGATCATGTCTACAATTTAACAAGTAATTTGGATTTAGCACATTCAGCAGCTGTTCAAGTGATTATTTCGCAGTTTCTACAACCAGCAATGTTAAATGCCGATGATCTCGAGTTAATTGATTCTGCAATTGGGTATGGAAAGAAGAACATCTCGCTGGTTAGCAGAGTTGTTCATCAAGTTGCGTTAATGACTTCGTTTCCTAAGGGCGGAACTGTTGACGCGTTTTTACAACCGCTTAATGATTTCATCAAGGACATTTCAAGCCAATTCTCTAAAAAGTTCGACGAGTTGAAATTGACAACTCCCGATTTGAGAGCTCATTACAAAGTAAGTGAAGCTGACGATCTTGTTTCTTGTGAAAAGGTTCATATGTTCATTAAAATCGACGATTTGCTTTACATTCATCAAATGTGTTACCAACAACTCAACCAACTAACTTTTGAAAACGATAAATGTCTTAGACCGTTAATGGAAAGTATTGGACCAATGCCTAAAGATCTACGTGAGTTACAAGATCTTTTACAGTTCAAGGAAATCAAGCTGGATTTGAACCCGAAGTTCTGTACTTCTGATTTAGAAAGTAATAACGGCATGAGTTTGATTGCAATCACCAAACGCTGTTTAGGTTACCTTTTACGAGTACAAAATGAGTCCACTGATTTGTTGTCAATTCTTATAAAGCCGGTGGATTTCAAGGATGAACATAAGTACAATTTGTTGCTGGATACTGAGAATTTAAGAGAAGCTGCTGGTGAGTTAGGCAACTTAACATTTAGAGAATTGAAATTGTTGACTTTAGAAAAGATCTTGGAGTTGGAGTCTAATGGAACAATTAGTCGCGAAGATGGGTACCAACGGTTGATTAACGAGATTGCTGATGATATTCGGAATAAGGATACTGTTCGTAGACGGAAAGTGGACACCCTAAAGACCAAGAAACAGATGTTGGTTAGCATCAAGGAGAAAAACGACATTCTCGAGAAACGTTTGGAGATCTTTGGAAGAAACATTGACGACGCTTTAGCATCCCTTCAAGCTACTGTACACCAACAAAACTTACAGAAGTCTAAAAGGTTCCAGAAGTTCCAATTAACTAACAAGGGATCGTTAGAAAAAAGTGATCATCCTAAATACGGACAGTACAAATACAATGCTGAAAAACTGTTTGAAAGAGGAATTCTTGTTAGATTGAGAGGGTACCAAGAAAGACAGTTCAAGGATGTTGTGTTTGTTTTCAGTTGTTTCAAGGTAGGGAAGTTCGTTTTAGAGGTGTTTTACAAGAACATTTTGTTGCCTAATGGACGTATTCAATTCAGTATTGATGATTTACTGGGGTTCCAGTACCAAGGTGCTCAGTATATTCACTACTTGGACGATCAGATCCAGTTTAATACTAACAGATTACTGAAATTGGTTCTTCATAAGTATTTCGGAACTACTAGTTAGTGTTCTGAAAGCGTGTGAAGGACACTAAGGTACCTTGAGTGTGTACGAAGTGCACTGAAGGTGAGCTGAAGGTATACTAAATTGACACTATGTGTACTATACATCCATACATACTATAATACAATACTATCATCTATAACACATGTTAACACTGCCTATACATTTGCTTTAAAAGTGCATCACGTGACTCTACATAGTAACATCTACATCTTTTATAGCCATCTGTAGCGCTATACTATACTATATGTGTATTGCCTCACTGATTATCATCCGTAACAATTGAATAATTTCTAGCAATTCCTGATCTTCCAAGTTTCAATTCAGCGAACTTCTCATCATTCTTTTCATGATCAGATCCTAAACCAGTCCATGACTTCTTTTGCAATTTTTCAGCAGCAGTAGAAACAGTGTTCCTGATTTTCAAAGCATTAGTTTGTTTAATCAGTTCTAAATTACCAGAATCCAAAATTGCTTGGTTTTCACGCAGAGGCTGATTACCAAAAACGAATTTACCACTCACGAGATCAAACAATGGTTCTTCTTCGTTTACCAAAGATTGGTTGGTTTCATTAAGAAGTACTTTATCCATATCAAGAACCCATTTACCTGTCCATTCATCGTTTAATGCGAGTTCTAATTCGTATGGTGTGACAATTGGCTTGACATAGTCATCACAGTCTACAATTACACCACCTTGTGGACATCCTAGAACCACCCAAATATCAACAACTTCGAAATTGCCGAGTTTAGCAATATTGGGTTTACCAACAACAAATGTATAGTATTTCTTGCCAGCATTGGTTACCGCTTTTTTGACTCTTTCTAATAACCTAACTGAATCAGTTAATGATAATGTGTTCATTAGAATGCCAACAGTTCCAGCTGCTTTGATGTTTTGAACGTATCTGTACCTTCTTCTAATAGCTGGAGATGCAGACTGCAATTCCCCGTACTGGTTTATCACTATAATTTCTGAAAACACAGTTGACCAGTGAAGTAATAGGGATTCACTGGGATTGTCTGAAAGGTAAACAAGTTTCTCAAAATTGGTTTTAGGACCGGTAATTATTCTATTTGGAATTTCGTCAGTATAAAAACCGTCTAAAGTAGGGAGGGGGGGGACTACCTCACCTAATTTGGGTGCCGGAAATGCGATGTTAACAGGGTTCGAACCCATGGCGTTTGCAATTTGTAAGGCACCGTCAGTGAAACTTGAATCTGGGTATAGGAGTGTAGGTGCACCACTACCACCGTCAGCTGACGAGCTGGGTGGTTGCAAATGTGGAATGACTTTATTAATATCAAATTTGATGTTTAATGGCTGGACATAATAAACATGAGGAGTTTTACAGGGGTAGAAACAAGCGTTACCAAAATGGAAAACTGCGTCTCCTTGTACATGTTCCATTGCCACTTCATCAACACAACATGGTGAATACGTAGTGTCTGCTAGTACGTAAATAGCAGCATCCACTGATTGTTGGAGTTCAATAACAACGTAAGAAGAGTCCCTGACTAAATGATCAGGGAATTGTAAACATACTTTCTTAAAATCGTTGATGTTTATAAGATCAATAATTTCAGGAATTCTGTAGACTTTGGAAATGTCTTTGAGATCAATTGAGGGGGAATCGCAGAACTGTTCTGTTCTGGCGTATTCTGTGTTTG
The DNA here is from genome assembly GCA_030568935.1 of Starmerella lactis-condensi. Classification (NCBI taxonomy): domain Eukaryota; kingdom Fungi; phylum Ascomycota; class Dipodascomycetes; order Dipodascales; family Trichomonascaceae; genus Starmerella; species Starmerella lactis-condensi. The sequence continues at coordinate 107,889 of JAJMJH010000013.1, forward strand.
TTGAAAGTGTGGGGGCAGCTGACATTTCTCGTTTCGTTTATAATTTTTTCAATACCAAATTATTTACCGTTCTTAATGTTCTTTTCGACTTTGTGGGTCTCTGATGTGTTACTGAAAGGAGAATGAACAGTGTACACTGGGTACGTAATTTTCCTCACCAATACCAATCAAGTATAAGTAATTTTATTCAGTTTCATAATCGAACCCCGGATTACGTACACCAGGAAATTGTAATCGAAATTGTAGTCGAGTAAGCACTAAGCAGAAATCGAGTAAGCACCCCAGTTTGTAATCAAATGGACCGAGTGCTAGTAATAGACAATGGATCCTACGAAATCAAACTCGGGTATACAGACCAGGAATGTTTCCATGTTAAGAACGCATTAATGCGTTCAAGAGATAGACGAATTTGGCTGGCTAATGCTGTCGAGCTATGTAAAGAACTTACAGGATTACAGTATAAACGTCCTATTGAAAAAGGACAATTATACACTTGGGAACTACAAAAAGCGATTTGGGACTGGATTTGGGACACACAACGTGTTGTTCAGTCAGAAGAGGAATTCAAGACATCTACACTGCTGCTTACAGAAGCACCCGGAACGTTACCACAGCTGTCGTCAAACACTGATCAAGTGATTTTTGAAGAATTTGAATTCGCTAATTATAGAAGAGTTTTACCTCAAGTACTAGCTGCTAATGGAACTCAAAGTCGCGCTGATGCCCAGCTGGTTATTGATGTAGGGTTCAACGCAACTCATGTGGTCCCAATTCTGAACAACGTAAACGCAGTGTCTAAAAGTATCCACCGACTTGATATTGGTGGTAAAGTTTTGACTAATTATCTGAAAGAAATGATCAGTTATCGGTATTATAATATGATGGAAGAAACCGAAATTGTTAATAAAATCAAGGAACTCACTTGTACAACGTCACTTGATTTCAATAAAGATTTAGAACAATGGCACAATTTGAGCTTAGCTAAACAGTTCAGTAAATACGCCAAGGCTTACGCATTACCACTAACACATGAAGAACCGTATGGTAGGTTATACTTGAAATTCGAGGATGCATTAGCAGCTCAAAAATCAGGAGAAGAACAAGCGTTGATTTTAGATAATGAAACATTTACCGTTCCGGAATCATTGTTTGATCCAATGGGACATGTTGGATTTAATCAAGCTCCACTTCCTGAAACTGTTTGTAAAAGCATTTTGTCATCCCCTAAAGAGTACCAACCTTTACTGTGGTCTAATATTGTGTTGTGTGGTGGATCAGCTAATATCCCAAATTTACAACAAAGATTAGAAACCGAATTACGCAAATGGGCACCGTGTGATGTTCCGGTTAGGGTTTTCAAATCCCTGAATGGGAATTATTCAGAAACTGCATGGGTTGGTGGGTGTCAATTAGCCCAAAATGAAAACTTTGATTTGAATGAGTTTACTGTTAGTCGTGAACAGTACTTGGAAATAGGACAGGCAGCTTTACAAAGGGTGTTTGCTTCGTCTAATAAATGGGATATGAATTCGAAAAGGTGAACTTAGGTGGTGGATTATATACTTGCTGTTTAGTTTATTTATTTTTATTTTTGATGTTGCGTGGGGTCAACCGTATAGATCATAGATCTGGTAGGTGTGGCTACCTACCTTGTATGACTACGCTTCAATTTGGTAAACAGATTACGCGACATTCCGGTTATTTATAGATCACCATGAAAAGTAGATTGAGGTAGACAGTGTATACATAGATACTTCTCCTGGACTGCCCTTCTATAATACACAATAAACGGTTTCAAATTTTTGTACCCACAACACCCCACAGGTGTTTTATCACTCTTATTTTTTACGGGTGGTAACGCGTCTTTCTAATCTATACTAAACAACACCTACGTAACCACTTTCTCACATAATCAGCCTGTTTACACTACCCAACCACACACATGCAGACCAACGTTGGAGTCGCGAATCTACCCAACCAACGCTACCGCAAGCTTGCTAAAACCGGTGCTACATTCACCGTAATGCTTGTAGGTGAAAGCGGACTCGGCAAAACCACGCTTATCAACACTTTGATGTCTACAAACTTAAAGAGCAAAAAAGACGACCACAGCCGCCACCAAACCGGCCTCAGCAAAACCACAGAGATCGAAATCACTCGTGCAGACATTGAAGAGAAGAACTTCAAACTCCGCATTAATTTAGTGGACTGTCCTGGCTTCGGTGACTGTGTTAATAGTACTGACGCGTGGCAGCCGATCATGAGCTTTATAGACGATCAACACGAGCAGTATATGCTCCAGGACAAACAGCCTAATCGTCGTAATATGAAGGACATGCGTGTGCATGCCTGTTTGTACTTTATTCGCCCTACAGGCCATCAATTACGACCTCTTGATATTGAGGCTATGAAAGCTTTAAGTCGTAAAGTAAACGTTATCCCCGTAATTGCTAAGGGTGATACTTTAGGATCGGAGGAGATGGCCGTTTTTAAAGAGCGTACACGCGAAATTTTGGCCGCGAATAACGTGCATATTTATGAACCCAGAGATCTGGCTACTAACCAACCCTTGGCAAACGAGTTGCCCTATTCGGTAATCGGTGCTGCTGAGAAAGACGTGCCTAATGCCTTAGGGGAGTACGTGAAGGGCAGACAGTACCTTTGGGGTGTTGCTGAAGTAGAGAACGAGGCTCACTGTGACTTTAAGAAACTTAGAAACCTGCTTATACGCACACACATGCTCGATCTTATCCAAACAACCAACGACAAACATTATATGCAGTTCTGCACTGAATTCAAGCAGAGCGGCAGACAACCAGGACTCAAACAACAGCCTGCCACTAACCCTAAATTCAAGGAAGAGGAGACGAGATTGAGAACAGCATTCACTGAGCAAGTCAACGCAGAAGTTGCTCGGTTCAACCAATGGGAGGCTAATCTTATTGCTGAACGTGATAGACTTAATCGTGATTTGGAAATCAAGCATGCTGCTATTAAACAGCTCCAGCAGATGGTCGAGCAATTGGGTATCCAGGCAAGGCAGTAGACATTTGTTTGATTAATGATATCGTTTGGAAGAAAATTTAGATTCATTAGTATGTGTATGCATTATCTTATATAAATAGCTTATAATCAATAGCTTATAATCAATAGTAAAATTTCCTAAAGGGGTAATAGATTATGTAATCGCATATGCGTATCCACCCTCTCACTTTCAACTTCCTTTACAATACTCCCGCAAACTATATTTCTAGTATACTTCTATTGAAATTGGCAGATTATTCACCTACTAACGGCAAAACCACACACTCAGTAGCCTCTCTATTCTGATCCTCCATTAACGACTCCCAAGTAGCCTTATACCCATTTACAACCCTTTCGATTTTCCCATCGTTCACTAAAACATCACAAATAGACAAAATATCTGGCTGTGTTAGTTCCACAGTAGACAATTGTGCCTGAGTAACAAAATAATGTATGTCTTCTAAACTGGGAAACTTTTCACCACCAGGAATTTGGGAGATCTGGTCAGCTTCAATGTCAGCATCTCCAAATGTTTGTCGGGAAATGTACTTCCAAACAACTTTTAAAATCAAGTTAACGAACTCAGAATCCAATTCTGTATCAGAGAACCAGGGACCACCTGTGACCTCGATTGAAGGTTGTAAATGATACAACATAACATATTTTCTTGTTGGGAATTTAACGCTTTTAATGCTTTTAGTGATCCGTTTGGTTTCCAGTGATTTAAGGCACCTGTTGACTACATGTTGATGTAATCCACTTCGAATGCGAATGGTTTTAGTCCAAATTCCTTCACGACCAGCACTTTCAACATATCCATAAACCATTGCTTCATCTGGACTCATTTGTTTGATTAAATTGGCTTCATTCTGAGGAACAGCTTTATAAAATAATTTACCTTCTGTCTCTTGTAATAATTTAACAAGCTGTTGAGCCATAAGTTCTCTAAGATATTCAACTAATTTATTTTTATCTTCTGCTGGAAGCAGGGATTCTAAATCTGTTTGTGAGTATGTATACTCGGGGTTCTCCATCATTTTCTCGTACAGCTCCATTAGCAAATAATTATAATCTTTTTAGGGTAGTTAGTATGGACATGAGCTGAAATTTCAACTGGGTTGGTTATGTAATGCCGCTATTAGTAAGCGCTACCGACTAACAGTCACAATATTGCCTCAGTGTCCACCTGATGTACCATTTTGGGACCCATCACAGTACCCCCTAAAGCACTTACACTATCTATATGAAATGCACCATTTCATGTCGCATCACATGTCACATGGTTCATTACGGACACTATAAATTTAAAGTCCTATATGTATATACATTTACTCCTGTTCAGCCAAGTAACGCTCAGCTTCTAATCCAGCCATACAGCCAGTACCAGCACTAGTAATAGCCTGTCTATACTTCTTATCTTGAACATCACCAGCAGCGAAAACACCCTCAACAGAAGTCTGGGCGGTTCCTGGCTTAGTAATAACATATCCCTGCTCGTCTAAATCGATTTGACCCTTAACGATGCTGGTTGCTGGAGTGTGTCCAATAGCGTAGAACAAACCGCTGATTTCTAAATCTCTGCGCTCCTTAGTGACTGTAGACTCAATTGTCAGAGATTTGAGCAATTTACCGTCACCTTTAGCCTCGACAGGACTGCTCTGCCAAACCATCTCGACCTTAGGGTGGTTAACCAAGCGGTTAGCCATGACCTTAGACGCACGAAGCTGGTCACGTCTGACAATTACGTATACCTTAGAGCCGTACTTAGTAAGGAAGAGGGCCTCCTCAGCAGCAGAGTCACCACCGCCAACAACAGCAAGGGGCTGGTCTCTAAAGATAGGAATCGCACCGTCACAAACGGCACATGCAGAGATACCCTTTTGCCAGTACTCCTCCTCGCCAGGAAGGTGGAGACGTTTAGCACTAGCACCAGTGCTAAGAATGACAGCGTCAGCAAGAATAGGAGTCTCCTCGTCCATCTCACTATAGAGCTTGAAGGGTTTAGAGCTCAGATCAACCTTGGAAATGGTTTCAGTAATGATTTCAGTACCGAATTTCTCACTTTGGGCACGCATACGATCCATGAGTTCGGATCCCAAGATTCCATCGGGGAAACCGGGGAAGTTCTCAATATCTGTGGTGGTGGTAAGCTGGCCACCAGCAGCAATACCGTTGGCAAGCAAACCTTCGTAAAGAACGGGTTTGATTTCGGCACGAGCAAGGTAGATAGCAGCAGTGTGGGCGGCAGGTCCGCTTCCAATAATAACAACTCTAGACATTGTAAAGTTTTTTAGAAGTTTAGTGGTTAGTTTGTTTAAGGTGGGGGTGAACAGCCTCACTTTATATGGTAATGGTAAGTGATTATATAAAATACAAATGGGGATGACTTTGGATTAGGGACCTACATACATTAGCCGGTCTAGACCGTTAAGGGTCTAGCATGTTTCGATTTGTTAATCTTATCTAATTGATCTAGAAGCCTTGCTAATGTTCCAGCAGCTGTATTAGTAAACGACAGTATATTGTGTATTTGTAAACTATAGTAATGTTGGACCATCTACAGATACAAGACAGGGCTAGACCTAGACCTAGACCTACAGTTACCCTGCACAACCTTTGAAATCTAGACCCCAACACAGGGGTAAATTCTGACATTAGAAACGAAATTAAATGAATTAAAATGTAACGTAACAAGATAAGTAAATAAGTTTGAATAAATATGAAATTGAGATTTTGAATGCTAGTTGCGTCTAATGAATTTTCGTATAGCATTAGCACGGGATATCCATGGGTTTAAAAGAACACACTTTAAAAAGTACTCTAAAGCGTCTCTTCGCTCATTAAGGAAAACTTGATTGTCTATTGTGCGATTAGCTGTTTTAGCGGGTAACTCAGGGATCGCTTGGATTTCTTTAAACTTCTCGTTTTCAAGTTCGTCCTTTAACCTGCTGAAATCAATGTATCGTCGCCATTTAACGATTACTGAGTTTGAAGTTGTGGTTATTTCAATTTTATATGCAACGTAACTGTCTTCAACAACTCTATATGTGGGTATAGCAACATCTTTAGCCCACAATTCCTCGCATTCCGCTCGAGACTTGTCTTGCAATAGGATCATGTGATGTTAAGTAGTGGTTCACTTACGTATAGTGGAAGCTATACTGCAAGTATGGTTACGTACAGTGGGAGTAACGAGGGAACGTATAGTATATATAATCAGCTGTGGATACGAAAAGTCATAGACAGATTGTTAATAACGAAAACAGATAAATCTACGTAACTGAAATCTAAAAAAATGTAAATAACCGACAGTGTTGAAACTGATCTCCGTTCGGCGTATATGTATTAGGGTTTGGTTAAAAATGCATTTATTACCGATTTGACTCATTTTTTATCTATTTAAATAATCTTGCGAGTTCATATCTTTGTAATGACAATTGGTGTTCTAGCCCTTCAAGGCGCCTTTATCGAGCATATTAACTGTTTAAAAGCCGCATGCAAAGAACTCGATAAAAATATAGACGTTATCGAAGTACGTACCCCCACCGATTTAGCCAAATGCAATGCTTTGGTTATTCCTGGTGGTGAATCAACTACTATGTCATTGATTGCCGAGCGCACCCACATGCTTGAGCCATTACGTGAGTTCGTTGCCAACCCTAATAATGCAGTTTGGGGCACTTGTGCTGGTCTTATTTTCTTAGGATCTAATTTAGTTAATGGTCGTGTTGACCAAAAACAACTTAATGGTTTAGACATTGAAGTCACTAGAAACGCATTCGGACGTCAACTTGATTCTAAAATTGTTGATATGGACTTCTCATCTTTTATTCCTAATTTAACTGCTTTTCCTACTACTTTTATTCGTGCACCAGTAGTTAGTAAAGTTGGTAAGGATGTTGAGATTTTGAGTGCTTTAGAAAACGGATTTATTGTTGCTGTTAGAAGCGGTAAAAAACTTGGAACTTCTTTCCACCCAGAACTTTCTGATAATATGGGGTTCCATAAATGGTTTATCGAGGAATTCGTTAGCAAATAATACTTACTTTATATAATGTTAGTTTCACCACACTTTTAATTTGCAGTGTGTCGTCTAATTTGTAGAGTTATTTAGTTACATTGGTGGTTACCAATTACATAACATAATTACATCATCTTGATTAGGAAATATTTCATAACGAATGCTTATTTAATTGTTACCGGATTGGGAAAGAGCGACACCAGGCATGAGTTTACCCAAATTTGTAGAGAATTTAAGGATCTCTTTAGGATCGTTATAATGGGTAGTTGCACCAACAATAGCCTGGGCTAATTCAAGAGGCTTCTCGCTCTTGAAAATACCAGAACCAACAAACACACCGTCACATCCGCTCTGCATAAGCAATGCTGCGTCAGCAGGAGTAGCGACACCACCAGCACCGAAGTTAACAACAGGTAGTCTACCCAACTCAACGGTCTCCTTAAGAAGGTTAAGATCGACTCTGTGAGCGGCAGCAGCGTTAGTAAGAACCTGTAATTTAGCAGCGTCAGTCTGAGCCAATTCGTAATCTAATTTGACCTGCTTGATCTGGTTCTGAATCTCGTTGATGTGCTTAACAGCCTCAGAGATATCACCAGTTCCGGCCTCACCTTTAGTTCTGATCATAGCAGCACCCTCAGCAATTCTACGGAGGGCTTCGCCAATGTTCTTAGCACCGCAAACAAACGGGATGTCGAAATCGTTCTTTTGGATGTGGTCGTAGTTGTTAGCGGGGGTCAAAACCTCACTCTCGTCAAGGTAGTCGACTTTAAGAGCCTCTAAAACCTGAGCCTCGACGAAGTGGCCAATACGGACTTTAGCCATGACGGGGATACTAACGGCCTGCATAATAGAGTGGATCATATGAGGATCGGACATACGGCAAACTTTACCGCTAGCACGCATCTCAGCGGGGATCTGCTCAAGAGCCATTACGGCACAAGCACCAGCCTGTTCGGCGATCTTGGCTTGTTCGACGTTAGAAACGTCCATAATGACACCACCTTTTAACATCTGGGCTAAACCAGCTTTGACTTTGAATTCAACCATTTTTTATATCCTGTAGTTTGTAAAGAACTTGAATGAAACTTTAGAAGTTCAGGTGGGAAGAAGAGGTGTTTTTATCTTACTAACCCGGGTCAACTCACAATTACCCGGGTCCGAATTCGGAACTCGGGATGAGTCATTCCCTAACCGTGTGTTGTGTTACCCTATAGCCGTATTGGATGACCGATATGGTATCCGCAGCAGCACACCACATCATCACACTAATGCTTTATTGGGAGTACGTAAATATTGTAATCACATATAATATAATCCAATTGAGTTTATTTATTAGATTTCCATCCCTTATATACACGTTTAGCCGAGATCAAAGTTCTATCTACAGCGAACAACCAGAACCCAACAGAGATACTCCCCCTTGGAGCCATTGGGAACGCCAAGATTCTTTCTACAAATTTAGAAGTAAACGGAATCCATATAACCGCCGATCTTCGGAAATAGAACTGCACGACTAACTTAATACCAGTAGTAAGCAACAGTTTAATTAAACGAACCACCATGCCAACTTTCTGACGTAAATGCCCTACATCTGCGTTCATCTGCTCATATTTTTTCTTTAAAGCAAGATGCTCTCTATCTAGTCTTGCCCATTTCGCGAATTCGTCCTGAGAAGAGGTATTTGACCGTTCTTGTCGTACTCTAATAAGGTTGTCTCTAGTAGTTCTTAATTCTTTTACTTCAGGACTAGGCATTAAAACAGTGAAAATCTGCCATACAATCTCGGTAAGTCTTGCATTGGGGATAGATTGAATCTGTTGTGTGAACACAACTACCAAAATTAACACGATTGCCAGTATCATGACAAACCAAAAGTGAGGTGTGCTTTTAACATTATATAAACTAGGAGATTTCGGGGAGACTTCAGTGATATTTATAAATACGTACTGGTTATAAGTGACGTAGGTGTAGTATATTGATAGTATATATGTATTTACTCTTAAGTCAAATTGGAAACGCCTTTATAAATTCCATTTTAAACTCCCTTATTTCAAGTGTGGTCCCAACTCTAATTTTGACATTTCTTCCCAACTGTGTCTTACATTGTTCCCAACTACGTTTTAAACCTCCTTACGTTAATTAAATTTTTGTCATCATGAGCAATATTATCGAAATGGACTCAGATCTTGATATGAGCAGTCTCAGCGACGCCAGTTCTTTAGAAGAAACTTGGGTTTTACGATTTTGCTCTAAACCCGAGAACCAATATTTCTGTGATGTGAGTGAAGGGTTCATGAGCGACGATTTCAACTTGACTGGATTAAGCCAGTTAGTCCCGCGGTATAAGGAAGCGCTTGAGCTTATTTTGGATTTAGAACACGAAACAGAACCTGCGTTGCCAGATTTGCCTGCTATTAACCAAAGCGGTGAGCTTCTTTACGGGTTGATCCACCAGCGTTATATTGTCACTAAGCAGGGCTTACAAAATATGATACATAAGTACCGATGCAACGATTTCGGGACTTGTCCTCGCGTTCTTTGTGAAGACACGGGGTTAATTCCAATGGGGAGACATGATATGCCGGGGTTTGAGACAGTTAGATTATACTGCCCTTGCTGTAGAGATATTTACTTGCCGCCTTACGAGAGATTTTTAGGAATTGATGGTGCGTTTTTCGGGTCTAGTTTTCCGGGGATGTTGTTAGATGAGACTAACTTGGATGGAAAACTCGCGGATATAAGGAAGAGACAGTTTCATTTAAGGGTGTTTGGGTTTAAAATTTCTAAATATGCTGCTTGGGGGCCTAGAATGGGATGGCTGAGAGAAACACCTGAGAGCGAGGATTATTTGAAACTTGAAGATGGAGTTGTAGAGGATCCTGAAGTATTGGGTTAGGGAGGTCCAGTGTGGATTTTCCGTTTTGTGGATCAAAAGTCACACATGTGCGTGCTTATGTACACATTACACAAATGTGAATGTGTGGTCATCTCCATCGGGTTCAGAATCTCAGAATTTCACAGTTTCAGAATTTTTAGTTTTTTTTTTTTTTTTCTTATATGCAAAACTTAACTATTTACTCATACTTACCTGCCCAATTTCTTATACTGAGCCTCAATTGAGTTCATAACTTTTGACATATACTGCAGTTCCTGTAAAATTGGTTTTGCTTCAACGAACTTTTTGTTTCGAAGAAGCTCTGCCATTTGCTTAGAAAGATCTGCAATTGTACTATCCACTGATCGGCTTATGTCATCGAGTTGATCAACTGACGAACACAAAGTGACATCTTCCTGCAGTTCCATAACCCGCATAACTAATTCCATGTTCTGATCCATTACCTCTTCAAACGGATTTCGATTATAAAGAGTGAGAATATGTCTAGCGCGTTTAAACGGATCTTTTAATTCACGGTACGCATTGCTGATCTCAGCACTGGTTACTTCTGTAGGTTGTTGTTGTTGATGTTGTTGATTGGTATTATGTGCTACATCGGGATGTACTTGTCTTTGAAGCTGAATGTACTCTTTGCGCAGGTTCCCTAAATCAATATCGAAATCTGTTTCGTGAGCTTGAGGGAATGTTTTAGGGAATAGCTTAAAGTAATTTATAAAGCGTTTCTGGTTCGATATGGAGAGGCGTGCACGAAGCATTGGGTACTATATTTGGTAATAAAAAAACCGGAATGATATTGTGATTCCGGGATTAGTAATTACTTGAACTTATCTATAGGCGTATTGTCTACTTTAGGGCTATAACAAGCATATATTAATGAAAATAATAAAATATGGCCATAAGAAAGTATACTTTTATTGCTATCAAGTAAATCCGTGGGTAACCTGTTAGAATAGTATTCCTTTGATCGGTTATATGTCACATGATGACAGATGACAGACGACAGATGACAGACGACAGATGACAGACGACAGATGACAGACGACAGATGACAGACGACAGATGACAGACGACAGATGACAGACGACAGATGACAGACACCTAATTTACCACTTTAATTGACACTGCATATTAAAAGTATAAAGATCTAAATTTGTGTAACGTTAACTAGTCTATAATTTCTAGTGTTTGCAATAAATATATACAATTTTCAAAGGTCGTCTCCCATTTGGTCAATTGAAACTGTCTCGCCAGGTTTGAACGGTGGCAGTCCAATATAAGGACACCCGTCACATCTGAACGCATCACCTAATGAACAAGAGCCACAACCACCAACGGCTTTACCAGGAACTGTGAAGTCAATTTCGGCGATTTCATCATGGGTAAGCAAAACTGCATTTTGTTTCTTTCTTTGAGCAGCGTCTTCTTCGTTTTCAGCGTCTTTTAATCCACAAGTACAGTCTTTACAAGCTTTACGCCGCCTTGTTCCGTCAGCAGGCTGGCACTTCTCAGGAATTTGGAAAGTAGGAGTATCCTCTTCAATTAAATCGTCTTCGTCAATTAAATCACTAGCTTTGGCAAATAGTTTTTTGGGTTGGGTAGACTTGGTGGGTTTCCTAAGGCTGACAGATGCCTGCTGGGTTTGGGGTTTAATCCACGTGCCGTCAGACTCAACAAATCCAGAAATTAACAAAAGAGATTTAGATGAGGGTGTGATATTACCGAATAATTTACCGTCGCTAGTCATTGTTTCAAATAAGTGGTTGGCGGAGGTCATTCCGAGGTCACCGCCACAGATGAAAATTTCGTGGTATTTGTTATTAGGAAGTTTAATTGCATCGACTTCAATGCGCTCTAAAAGTTGTTGGTGGACATCTTTATTTGTGAATTGAGACTGAATCTCTTTAATTGCTGCTGGATTCGATACTAATTCAGCAGTAAGAACAACTAAAACTGAGGTCATTTTTTTTAAAAAAGAAAATGGGTGTGGTTTGGGGATTAGTAGAAGAAAGTTGTGAAATTGTATTATATAACTAGGTTACAAAATCGAAGGCCGATTTGTAAATGACGCGATTGCTATTGGTCAGAATTAGGTAATTGTGGAACAATGTTCTCCGGTTTCGGGATCTACTAGGAATGTAGCATTAGATGGTTAGTAGTCATATCCTGATCTTAAGAAGATCGATTGCGTGATTGTGTTTAACCAATCAAACAAGAATTGTTTCTTGGTGGGTGTGGATATACAAACATTAACAAATATATTGATTTGATTGGTGGTGCTTACCCTATATGTTCACAATTGGGACGTTCAACCTAATGGAACCACACCACACCACATCACGCCATATACATTAACATATACACATTTAATATCCATCCATATATCGAAAATGTAGTTCATCAAGATTTCAGGGTTTATTTCCAAAAATGGAACCCATGTTCGAAACGAGCAGTGCGTCTGGAATCTGTATCCACAAATGTCCCAAAATTACGTATAGTTAACAAAGATCATGGACATATAAAAGACCAAACAAAAGGGCGAATAAACGTGATTTTGAACTAACTACTATATCAGGTTAGAAATGTTCAAGTACTTCTGCATTCTGTATAGAATCCACCACTTTGCAGGTGATTATTACGGTTCCGTTTATATTAGTCGTTGTTAATGCACTTCAACTCAAAGAGTATGAATCTACATTCTCTTTTTTTGTTATTCGATTCTTTAACTACTTACTATTGATAATAGATAAGTTCTAAGTTCTATTAACTTCGACGTTGAGAATGGGGCTTTGTGAATACAATAGTTCCCCCAACGGATAAATCTATGACATCACGTCATAGATCGTTATTGGGTGCCACATGTCAATTCCGTATTTAGCCATGTAATTATTTTCTACTTGTTTACGTTAAGTTACGTGTTGGGGTTGACTAACCGGTATCGTATATTGACTTTTTGGGTTGGTTGAGTATTTAACGTTGTAACGGTGCCGATGAAAACGGTAACGAATGTAGATCGACTAGACCCATTGAGGGGTTAAATGATCTTCGATAACATTTTCATACTTTTATATTCAATTATCTTTTATAATTATACATATCTAAACGCTAGATATCGTCTCCCCTTACATATTGCTACGTACCCTGCATATGCACTGATCAACGATAGCCATGTGACTATTGCTGTGCAGAAGAGATTGCGCCACAACCAGCTGCCGATAACCCCAATAATCATAGATTGGGCTCATTAGACGCGACAAAAATGGCAATAGGTATCATTTAAAATAATTTAGATAACAATTGTTTATATTTGTTTTGCTATGCATGCATATCAAGTATCTAAATATACTAGTTGTTATAAATAACTAGGATCAGAATAATAAACGCGGGGTAGGTTAGGGTTATCCTTCTTTTCGGGAATTGTGTTAGATAACGCATATATTCCGTCATCAATTGCGGTTCGTAAAACTATATAAGAGAACCCTGTCCCACTCTATTTGAATTTCATCATCAGCATCTACCACAGATCAATTACATATAAACCAATATCTTCTACAACAATGGCTCGCACTTACCGTTCTAACTCCTCTAGCTCTGAGAAACCCGCCGTCCCTAAATCATACGGCAAGACAACCGATTATTCCTCTAACAACAAATTGAAGAAGAATGGCTCCGGCAAGTATAATTGGGGTAACGCCAACGACGATATAGATGATTTCGAAGAATCGTCTGACATTGCTTTCGCACACAGTCGTCGTCGGTCTAATTCCTCTTCTAATTTCGGCTCACGTCCGGCTGGAGATTTGTCGTCTAGAGAATACTATGACGTTTTCGATGAGCAGGAGGAGAATTGATTTTCCCTTTTGCATTTTTTCTGTCCGCAATGTGACACGATAACCACAACATAGCATGACTTTTATGATTTCATGATCTCTTAACGATAACCGTTATATATACATTCAAGCACATATCATCAACATATATATCCATTACACTTACAACATGTCACAAATGGTGATGCTGCTAGGGTCAACTCTGCTAATGTATGGGAATACCTTTGTAAAGGCTTAGGCCTGTTCTATTAATAGCTTACTTTACGACTTCACGTAACGTAACGTTACTAGACTCATATGTAGTTATCTTAACAAATACAATGTTGTTTATTACTTTTTAATTACTTTATATACCAAAAATTCTTTACAATTTACAACTTTTTATAATGCTCTTCAGCTGCTTGCCAGTGAATGCTGGCTGCTAACGTAATTTCCTGTACCAGCCTTTCGAAAAGTGTATTCGGAATTTTCAACCCACCACCCGAAACGATACGATCAATAATACTCTCAAATTCTCGCATCTCAATTAACTCGTAAATAGGCAGGTCATAAAACTTTTCTGAACCAATTAAATTCATCATTGTATCCTTAGTTTTCCCCTCTCTTAATTCGTTTACCTTATTTAAGAAACGGTTAAACACTAACTCGTCAAACTGGTCTCTTAGTCTCATGATTCTCATACGGTCTAATGAGAACACTGTAGGCACACCTCCAGATCTCCACTTTCTAAGCAAGACAAAAGACAAGTATTTGCCTAAAAATGCATCAAAATTAACATTTTTCAAATCTGCCTCTAACATTTCAGCAATTGGCTCAGCAATTTCAACTTGATCATACCACATTTTAAACGCATGACCATCAACTAACCCATTACTGATCTGCTCCTCAAAGAAATTAGACTCGTATTCAGGCAAACCCAAAATCAAATCTGATCTGATTTTGCCCAAATTCTCATTAATTGTGATCACTTTCACTTTTGTAGCCAAAATAGTTGTGTTTCTAATACCCTTAACCAAATTAAAGACATCTAAAGGATTCCTTAAGATTTCTAAAGTTTCCGCAACTAAATCGCTTACTTTTAAATGGTCAATAGAAATCAAAACACTTCTTAAGTACATGGCCAGTTCAGGAGCGTACTGTTGGTACTGCTTTGTTACCACTAAAAGTGGATCCAAGTAAGAATCGATCTTAATAGATAAACTTGGTGGGACAACAGTCAATAGTAATCCCTTTAAGTTCATTAAGAACAATGGCAGTGTAGATACAGCTGCTCTAGCAACATTATGAGTCTTTAATGAGTTAAGTTCAACAGCGAGTTGTCTCCACAACCTGTAATTATCGAACATCTCCAAAGTGTCCTCAGGAATATCAACAGCTACTTTATCATCAAAAGCATACTCGTGTCTGAATTGAGGAGTTTCCATCATTTTAAACAAAGAAATATTAGCCATTCTGAACATCTGTTTAGGGACTTTGGTAAGTAAACTAGGAATAACAGTGAAAAACGGAGTAGTGAAAACCTCACCGAAATTAGGAGTAACCACAACTGAATATGGAATTCCTTTAGGCATATAGAATTGGTTGATTAAACCGTATCTGGTTTCCTCAGTGATTCCACCAGTAGTGGTTCCAAGTTGGGCAAGGAACAGATTCTCAGGGAAACTTGCGCCCATGCATCCGCACGTACAAAACGAACTTTCACAACTGAACCCACAAAGTTTTTCAAGTTTGTAGCCAGAAAGCCCAAATATTTTAGAGTAGGTTTGTACGGCATTACTATCTTCGTACATTGCATTTATCTCACGCGCCGATAATTGCAGGCACACTGGATCTGAAGATTGACGTGCATTTTCGATTTTGGTTTTGTATGTCGAGCTGTCCTCTAGATCAAAACCAAAATCGAAATCTTGGTCTTCATCTTCATCTTGATCTTCTGAACTTAAAATTGAACTTTCAGAATCAAATTCGTACTCGTCTAAGGACTCGTCAGATAAATCAATATCATCAGCGCAACTGCTGACTGTTTCCTCGACGGATTCATATAAATTATTAGATCTCAAGCTAGGGGACAGGGGCGATGGTTCATAGGAAACATTCAAATTGGAATTGGAATCTTCAACAAAAACTGATCTCATCTGTATATTCTTTTTGATTGGGTTATACTTTGAAATTTCAAAACGATGAAGATTCGATGAGATTGAGTTAAACTTAAATATCTTTTGCTAATCGGGCTGTACAGTTTCGGCTTTGAGACATTGTACCATCTCGTCATAGATTGGTGTATCAAATCTAGCATGTTTCGGATCCACCCACCATCTTCTACATCCGGGAATAATTATTTTCTACATATTATTTAGTGTGGGGGGGGGTGTACATGCAATAATATTCATAGTAAAGTACATAGTTTCTTACATATTTATGCAAGTTCTATAGTGGGTATGTAGATGGTATGCGTATATGACTTATTTATAGAACCGATCTGTCGTCTACGGAAGTAATCAACCTTAGATAGGCACAGGCAAGCGTAAGCAGCCTTAGGTAGGCATAAGCATTTCGGTGAACGGTGGCCCGCCCCGTATAGTATACTGTACTAAGTTGGGGTATGCACTGTCAAATGCACCTAGACTTACGTACCCTAGACCCATTTACCCTAGACCTCAACTGAATACGGCTAAACGCGTTTTTTTTTTCTCCTTGCGGAGAAATTATGTCATTGAAGGGGCATGGAGGCATTTTATCCTTTCGTCCCCGAGACCTCGTGACTAAAGCGCGAAAATTACCCTATCAGCTTGTTCAAGGTCAGGTACACCTCCACGACCTCACTTCACCGTTTTATACTAAAACAAAAAAAAAATAAAGACTTTACCCCCCCCCCCTCTTTTTTTGTGTATATTATAATTAGGTAAAGAAAACTATGGTGAAACTTTGGGGACGTGTAAAAAGCGCATTTCTAGCAGATGCGCCAGGCGATCAATCAATGCAAAAACTAGAAACTAGTTTCTCCTTTCTCGAAGGTGTTAGACGCGTTAGAGCACATAAATTCCACCGTCGAGATTTACATTACCTCGTAATGTATCCTGTCCTTATTTATTCCTTCATTATCTGCGAGTCGCCAGGCCTGCTCCTGCGTTCGCTATTCGCGCTTGTTCTTTTATATTTAAACATGGCACCGATTTTCGCGCAATTTTTCGTTCCGTTTATGCCCACAGCTTCATACCTGATTCTTTTTTATGTGTGTAGATACATCAGCCCCTCGATCAGACCACCAATTTTCGTGCGTGTGCTGCCAGGATTAGAAACAATTTTTTACGGTGGTGATTTAAGTGAAACTCTAGCTGCATCACCTAATAAATTCTGTGATATCTTGGCGTGGTTACCCTACGGTTTAGCCCACTACGGTGCACCGTTTGTGGTTAGTCTGATTATTTTTTTGTTTGGTCCTCCAACAAGTTTACCAACTTTCCATTTTGTGTTTGGGTACATGAATTTAGTTGGTGTGATAATCCAAGTAATTTTCCCAAATGCACCACCTTGGTACCGTAAGCTTTACGGTTTGGCTAAGGCTGATTACAGCATGAAGGGGTCCCCTGGTGGGTTAGCACGAATCGACGAACTGCTGGGTGTTAATTTGTATACTTCTGGATTCGAGGGCAATCCAATGGTTTTCGGTGCGTTTCCCTCTTTACATAGTGGTTGTGCTGTTTTAGAAGCTTTGTTTTTAAGCCATTTGTTTCCACAGTATGCACCATTACTGTGTTTATACGTAATGTGGATCTGGTGGGCTACTATGTACTTCACCCATCATTATTTTGTTGATTTGATTGGTGGTGGAGTGCTTAGTTTGTTCAGTTTCTACTTGTGCAGAACTACTATTCTTGCTAAGGTCGACTATACAAAATTCGGAAGATGGTCATATTCACATGTTACTTTTGGCAACTCAGATTTTAAGGGTGATAATAACTATTATAATCGTGGGTACAGTATCTACGATGAAGAAACCCAAGCAGATCAAGTAGATACCGATCAAGTTGATGAGGAATTCGAGATGGAAACTATGCGATCATGATGATGTTGTTGTATTATAATATTTTTTTCTTTTCTTTTCTTTCCTTTTCATTATTTGTTTATTTTTGACACTGTACATGGCATCCGAGTACCCATTGGGTATTCGTTTTATACCCTCGAAAACATTTAAACGAAAGAATCAAAGACTGCTAATAATTGTGGAACTAAGTATAACCACACTCCGACTGAAACTGGTCGACTAATCAATGCACTTTCTACACATTCTATAATGATACATGTAATATGGCTATACGCTGATGGTGTGCATACACACTGATGGTGTACATACAATGTCAAGCATTTAGAATGTACTGGAACACCTACGGCATGGCTACTTAGCTAAACCAAATGCATAGGAGTATCCACAAGATTGAAGTAACTTATATTTTTAAACTAACAAACTAAGAAATTAAGGAAGACGCTGAAAAAAAAGTTAGAACTTATTATTTTTTAAGGCGCAATCAAGGCACATACAAACCTAAGCCACAAGGCTGGTGGATCTCAAATTGTACGATTAGTGCACAACGTCCGTGATTTACTGTAAAACAGCTGCTGACTTGACACCCATTTTTAGAACTCCCCCTACCCAGAGTACATACTTTAGCAGTAAGCACTAGCACTAGTTTTTTCGGGTTACATAAGCCATTTGTTAGCGCCTTGTTTTTTGTGTTTTTTTTTTTTCCGCTACACCTAAACAAAAACAACACGCTTAAACAAACCCAAACTCAAGAATATTGTTTGTCAGCAACCCCACTTCCCAGCAAATCGGCAAACTCTTATTGGTACGCACAAAAAAAAATCACATAAGCCAAGGCTCAATACGTTGGGATCTCTGACACATCCGCAGATTTAGACTTCTACCGCGCTAAACAAACTTAAGGAACTTTGTTTCCTCGCCACTAGGCACCCCACTCCCCCCCCGCGATTACAATTGAACCTATTTAAGTCATCCTTCCCTGTGTTTCATCACGCGAATGGGCATTTTCAACTATTTTGTTAAAAAGTCACCTACTGTGGACCCCTCTAAATCGGGCAGTGTCCCCTCCCTCAACGGCGGCTCTGTTAACATAGAATCGAGCGATATTACACCTGTATCGTCGCCCGAGCGTGCTCTGTATCAGAAAGTCTCTAAAGGGCCTAAACCGGTGTCTCGCACACCCTCAGCGGCGGTCACGCCAGTTCAAAGTAACAGCGGAAGCGCTGCGAATAGCGTCTCTGGATTCAGTATTAGCGATCCGCAGACCCACACTTATGTCCCACTTTCCAAACAAGTTTCTCGTCAAGAGTCGAGAACTAGTGTGGATACCTCAGCCTCAGCTACCGGTGGTTCAAATTCGGTAAGCTCTGCGTCTAACCCTAACCCTAGCGCATACAGACGCGTTCAATGTCTACAAGACGGAACACATGTTCACATTCTTAAGAACACCCGCCGTCAAGAGAAGCTTCGTAGAATGCTTCGTGATGTTATGGGTGGTTCCATGAAGGTGGACAATAAGGCCGTTAGTGCTGTCCCCGATTTCGTCAAACAAGTTGACAAACATGCTGACGGTAAAGAAGGAGGCAATAGGTTAACGCTTATGCACGGTCTTGTGAACAAATTAGCCACTCAAGGCTCTATTGATCCAAGTAAACCTGGAGACATTTGCTCTAGTCCTAGTCCAAACGTTAGAGAGGATACTCTTAAAAGTTTGGTTGAGAAATACGGTAAATGTCAAGAGGTGATTGGTCGTGGTAGCTACGGTGTTGTTCGCATTGCTCATAAGCAGGTTGGAGGCCGCGAACAACTCTTTGCTGTTAAGGAGTTTAAACGGCGTTCTTCTGAAAATAATACTACCTATGAAGACAGATTGATGTCTGAGTTCTGTATTTCTAGTTCTCTTGATCATGTGAACATCAACCGCACTTTCGATTTAATGAAAGATGCTAATGGTGGTTGCTGTCAAATCATGGAATACTGTGCTGGTGGTGATTTGTACTCATTGGTTCTAAGTACTGGCACTGGACTAACTGAAATTGAAGCTAACTGTTTTTTCAAACAAATTTTGAGAGGAATCATTTATATGCACTCTATGGGTGTAGCACATTGTGATATTAAGCCCGAGAACATCTTGCTTACCCAGAATGGTGTTTGTAAAATCAGTGATTTCGGTAACGGTGAATGTTTCCGAATGGCTTGGGAGAAGGAAGTCCATTTTTCTAGAGGTGTATGCGGTAGTAAACCGTATATTGCTCCTGAAGAGTATAAAAGCAAATCTTTCGATCCTAGAGCAGCTGATATCTGGGCACTTGGTGTTGTTTATATGGTCATGCGTACTGGCAGTTATCTCTGGCGTATGGCTAGTGTAGAAGAAGACGACCACTATGCGAAGTATATTTCGGATAGGAAGACGGAAACTGGGTTTGCGCCTATTGAACGGTTGTCTCCTTCGAAAAGTGTTTATGTGGTTTACAGCATTTTGGATCCAGTACCTAGTCGAAGAATCACAGGTAAACAAATTTTGAATTCAGAATGGTGTCGCGGTATTAAAGTTTGTCAAGCTGCTGAGTGTAAAGATCGTGCAGTTAATCCTGAAGATATCGTTAGTACACAGTTACAGGTGACTTTGCAACCTACAAAAGCATAGAGAACAGCAGCACCGGGAAAAAATCAAGTTTTCTTATTCTTAACTTGAACTTATAGAGCATACCTACATACCACATGTTTATAAACAAAGCGAAGCTGTGAAGCAAAGCAGCAAACACAGACAAAAACCAATGCTGCAAGGAACCAGGAACCGCATCTTATAGAGCAGTACTGGTCAACTGGTGGATAGAAAGTACCTACCTAATACAGACATCTTATACATATACCCTTACCCAAACAATCACATATAGAACAATTCATTAAAAAGTAGAACAAACAGCGAAATTTTATTAATGTTGGGGTAAGCTATACTAATGTATGGATTACACCTATGTTAGTAAGCCTATATTACTCTATATAAGGGCTTAGGCCTATATTCTTATAATTAACTTGCTTTACATACTACTTCACTTCACGTGACGTTAACAGGCTAACAGGTGCCTATCCTAACAATTAATATATTTTTAAAAAAAAAGAAAATATTTTAAGTCCTCTATTCTGAAATTCCAAACCATTGGTCATTTCGTCTTGGTTTGGTTTAGAAATCAGTAAAGTAAGCAGCTAGAGGATCAGGTCCCTGTGCGCCGTAATTAAGAGGTTCCTCCTTGTATACTTCGAATTGTGACGAATCACCCATTCCAGGTGTAATTGGTGGTTCATAAGGCGTCTCTATGGTTCTGTTCAGTAATTTCTCCCAAACTACCTCTGCAAACCAAGGATGAGACTTAACATCAGCGGCACCACCGTTAAGATTACCAAGCCGTTTCGACAAATCTTTAGTAATCAACCTGCGTAAAAGATCCACCACAGTAGCACTTAAATAGTTAGGGTACTGAACATCACATTTCAAAATCTTTTCGTATGTCTGCATATGCGATTGAGAATAAAAAGGTGTATATCCCGTAAGCATTTCAAAAATTAACACACCTAGAGACCACCAATCAACGCTTTTATTATACGGTTTAGACGCAACCACCTCTGGTGCAATGTAATCAGGGGTTCCACACAATGTCCAAGTCACATCTGGAACTTCTTTAGAAAATCCGAAATCGGCTATTTTGATGTGTCCATTTTTATCCAGTAAAATGTTCTCCGGTTTGAGATCTCTGTATAATATATCCTGGGAATGCAAGTATTCAAGTGCCAAAACCACCTCACTGGCGTAGAATTTGGCTACTGGGCTAGGAAATCTGCGTGATTTTCTAAGCAAGGAAAACAACTCACCGCCTTCAATGTACTCCATGACCATAAACAAGTTATTAGCGTCTTGGAAAGTACCCCATAATTTAATGAAAAATGGGAACGAAACTTTACGCAAAATACGACGTTCGTCGTTTGTATGAGCGACTTGTTTCATGCGAACAAGTTGCTCTTTTTTAAGCACTTTCATGGCGTAGAATCTGCCATTATGAACGCTGCGTACTAGATGCACGCGGCCAAAGGAGCCAGTTCCTAGAGTTCTGACTATGTCGAAATCACAGAGATTGTATTTGCTTTTAGTGACTGTGCGCGGATCCGTATAGTTAGATTGTTGGGGGTACTGGTAGTCGGGGTACTGTGGTTGTGTGGGGGTGTTTATTGCTGGGTAGCTGTGTGCTTGTGGTACTTGTGGAACCTGTTGTGGTACCTGTTGTGGAACCTGTTGTGGTACCTGTGGTATTTGTGCCTGTGGAACTTGTGGTACTTGAGACACTTGTTGTGGTACTTGTGGTACCTGTGACACCTGCGGTACACCCATAGCCTGTGCAGATTGCTGAATGGTTTGTTGAAGAGAAATTGTAGGAATATTGGGTTGCGGAGCTGAATGGTTCACTGATGAGACGGGTTGTGTGGTTACGATTTGAGAAACAGGCTGGCTCTGTGCAGCTGCGGGTTGTGTGGTATCGTACCCCTGCCACACAGGTTGAGGCTGTTCATAAGCTATACCTGGTTCTCCAAATGCGTTTGAAGTAGAATCCATGACGGGGGGGAGACTTTATTCAAGGTGATAAAGGACTCTTATGATCGGGATATAGGGTTGTATAAGACCGAATAACCTAACCCGCAGGATCGCTCTCTACGTTTTTTAATGTGACATAAGTTTTGGGGTGTGTACAGTATTAAATGATTAAAAGTAACGCAATCAAGGTTAGGTCAATATGAAATATGATCGAAGTTGAATAATAGTATGAGAGAGTTAAGAATTTTAGAGATTGAGTGGGGGGGGAGGTGGAATTTCTTTAAAGTGGATTTTGAAAACTCTTAGGTTTATTTGAGCTCAAGTATGGAGTGTTTGTATAGGGGGGTATTAAAGATGACCACATGACATGCCTAGTCTAGGGTCAATTAGTGTTACATATACTGACGTTGTTTATGCAAGTGTTTAATGGTACATTTAAATCAGGGAAAGAATAAAATTTTATTAGACAGAATCTATTGGAATTTCAAGGATAATATTTAATTAAACATGTTCAAATTGTCTGGGTTTTCTTTTGGGCGATTTTTTTTGCGCTAAGTGTGGTCGGTTAGACTTTTTTGCTATGTTGAAAATGCGATGTAGAAACCCTGTGACCCTAGAATGACATATACGTTCGTGCCTTTTCTAAGATAAGTTACTGCGTTATTCAACGGGGATGAGGTAACGGTTTTCTGCAAAGCACAGGAACATTAATTGGTTTGTTGAATAATATAGGTTCGAGAATAAACGGGAATAAAAGGGTGGGCAACTTTTCTTTGCTTTTGTTTAAAAGAAAAAAGGGGTGCCTCTTCGAGTAATATGCGTTTCATTGGGGTTTGGATTTTTTACGTATTCGCTGACCAGAACAGTTCGAAACAGGGCGTATATAACATATTTAGATTAATGTAGTAACTCAAGAAGGTCGACTCAGTCGAATCGGTATTTTTACATTTATAACTTTTAGACTTGTTTTTATTTGTTATAGCGTTTTTTTTCCTCTAAACCAGTTTAGGCCAATAGAACGGTCGTTACGGGTCTCGCCATATTTCTTTGGGATATATGAGGTGCATATTGCCTTGCATAATATGTAGCTATCTGAGTAATCGGAATACTGTGTTAGCAGTACCTGTTACCTCAGCACTATTACCCTAAAACTAGGGATATAATACCTCTAGCAGGAGCTATAGATAGACAACAAACTAACAAGATATACGAGATAGACTCGGACTACATTTCCTATAACTATACGACCTCTTACTATTACGTACTTACGTGACTAATAGAGGGTATACTGTAACTGTAGCAATACATACATGAAAATATTTCAATGATAACAAACGAATAATTTTCCGCTGAATTAATGATAGATGTTAATAAAAGGGGTCTTATCTGTTCCTATCAATGTATATTTTTTTTCTATATATCATAATTTTCAATCTAATACGAGGAATATAAGGAATATACAATGGACTATCAACATGGCCATGGAATGGGAGGTTCATATAGTTACAATGAAGTTTAAACAGTCTGAGATATGACAAACTTAAGTTAAGACACTACCCTGTAGATATGCAGTCTATATTTAGAAACAAATAATACATGATGACACTTTTTGTGGCACGTTTTGAACGAAATAATACAAGCGTGCTTATGACCATTACATAGCCGATTGATTTATTTCCATTGTACTTTAGTTTTTATAAACAGAAATATATTGTGGATTACACCTATTACATGTGAAATTTATATACTGTGTTGTTTTGAAACTGCGTTGTTTCATACAACCCCTTCTACTTGTTACTCTTTACTTCTAAATGTATGCACACACTCCCCACCTCCCAACTATTACGTGCGCATGCGTGTGTGTGTGTGTGAATTTCTGAAACTGTATGTGTAAGAAATTCCGTACCCCTGAAACTTGATCACTGAGTCACGGGAATTGAGTGACTAATCCCACGGCAATCGCGAAATCAGAGGTAGTGTAGGCCCGTCGTTATGGCACCGTTAAGATCCAAACACAATGTTGAATTAGATCTTGCGTCACTAATCCCCGCTCCAGGAACATCCTTCACCGAGGATACCCTTGCTTCACTACAAGTTTCCCTGGAAACTTTGCTCTCCGATCAGTCACACCCGATCCTCACAAAACTCCGCAGACAACTTGACGTCCTCAAAAATGCTGAGTCTATAATCGGACATGAAACTGAGGTTCGAAAATCGCGTGCTAGCGGCGCTGCTTCCGTAGAATCTGATACGATTTTAGGAAAACGTAAATCAAGTGATGATGCACGTGACTTTAATAACCACACCACATCCACACTTGACTCCACCAGTAACAGTACTATAAACAATACTGCTAACTCCACGGTGAATACTGTTGATTCTGTAGAAAATTTTGAATCGAGTAATCAAAATTCTCAAGATATCAAAGTGGAATCTCCGGTAAATTTTAACGACTTAAATGCTGACGAAAATGATTTGACCTCGAATAATGACAAAGAAACGACCACCACCACGAACACCACATCACCTCAACAAAATAGTAATAACACCAGTCAAAGTATTGGCAACGGTAGGTTCGTCCCTAACCCTAAAGCAGAGTTCGTAGACGCGCAAACCTTGCCCCTCGAGTTGTACACAGAACCTGAGGATATTGGCTCGGATGAAGATGCTATTAAAAAGAAATTAGGTGTGGTTTCGTATCCTAAAGAGGATTTGTCTACATTGACTGCTGGACCAGTTCCTATGGATGATTTCACTGGTCCAAGGCCTACCAATCAAGTGCTATTCAGTACTTACGCAGCATTTGTAGAACCATACTTCCGAGCTTTCACTGAAGATGATCTACTTTTATTGCAACAGCCTACTGTTTCTGATGGATTTGAAGGTGCCAATTTACTTGGTGGTAAGAAATTATCACCGTTTACAATTCCACCATTAGGTCCTCATTACAAATACCAATGGGCTATTCAAGATGCTGAGCTAAGCGGTGTAGAAGTCCCAGCTAATGTAAGAGAAGCACAGCAGCTCTATTTACAGAAATTGGCCCACTCTTATGTTCCATTAAAAGGTTTAACTGATATCAGTGCAAACAACTTGGAAAGTGATGTCAACAGTGTCAGTCTAGGTCCCTTTAGTGAACGATTAGTAGCTGCCGTAATGCCTGATCCGTTAAGTACTGAATGGGACTTAGATGCAGAGTCAGCTATTCTACCATCAAATGGTGTTCTACAACCCATTGACGATTTCTCCCATTTAGAAGAAAGAGTCAAAGGAGAATTCAGGTATGTCGGTTTGCTTGATTTATCAGTTTTACGACAATTCGAGCGGAAAAAAGCTGATTTCAAACTCGCACTCCCTAACCCACGTGACGAGTTCAGTGACCCTACAGCCATTGAAGTTGATTGGGTAAATGGTGCTGAAGATGACGAAATTTGTAGAGAATTGCGTGTTTTACAAAGAAAATTGAAAGAAATCAACAAACGAAACAATTTCTATAAACAAAGACTTATTGGTCCTCTTCAAGAACAGCTGGCCTGGCAAGAGTACCAATCCATTCTGCAAGATTTAGATAAGCAAGTCGACCAAGGGTACCAAAGAAGACTTAAATCTCCTAAAGTATCCGCTCCTAAAAACAAACGCAAAAAGTCAGACGAACATGATAGCGGTAATGTTATTGAACAGAAACTTCCCGACCAGAATCTTGCAATTAAGGCAGTACTTAATAAGCGTGAACGGTGGATAAATAAAATAGGACCTCTGTTCAAACCAGCATATGAAATGATGAGAGGGTACGAAGTGCCGAAATTCAATGGAGTAGAAAATGTTGACGATTTCGACGATGATGAAGATGAAGATTAGCAGTAAATTATAATACTATGGGGGGAGTTTTGGTCTTGTTAAATAAACGACGTAAAGGTACATATATAACCTAGCCCTGCATAGTACATATACCGTGAATGTCACCGTACACCCAAAAGAAGCACATTTATTGTACACCTATATCCAAATTTATCCACATACACCTACAATAATAGAGTTACAGCTTGTTGAGATCAAGATCAGCTACTTTACCATATGCAGCTAGTGCATAATCCTTACCCCGAATATACTTATCCGCAAAACTCCTAATATCACTCAAACTGATTTTACTGACTTCCCCCTCTATTTGTTCGGGAGTCAACCTTAAACCAGTAGTAACCATTTGTCTTCCAATATCCTCAGCAGAAGCAGTAGTATCATCCAAAGCCAGTAACAATGAAGCCTTTAATTGAGCCTTAGCACTCTCAACCTCATGTTCTGAAGAGTTGCCAATATCACCAAGCGCATTCAAAGTCTTACTGATCAAATTCTCCATTTGCTTTTCATCATCAGACACTAAATACACCCCCCAAAGTCCTGTTTCATTATACGAAGTACTGAAACTCATAAACGCACTAGCCCAACCATTAGCAGCAACGCTCTCAGCGAGTTTAGAACAAGATGCATTAGCCGCACTGCTTGCACGATCCCAAGATCCTACTAGAGCCTGAGCAACAAGCGCTATAAAGTAATCCTTGGACTTCCAACTCACACCCTCAAGAGCCAAAGCAGCGTAAGTACTCGGCAAATCAGCATTTAAATGCTTAGTTTTCTTAGGTGTAAAGTTATTAACAACATCACGCAATGATCCCAACTCAGTTTGAGGCTCTGAACTTGGCAAATTACCGAAATATTTACTAGCCAATTCAACTAACATATGATGATCCACAGCACCAGCACCGACTAACACCATTCTGTCAGCTCTGTAATTCTTTAAAATGTACTCCTTTAAATCAGTTTGTGATATTCTGTTTATAATATCAATTGGACCTAAAATTGTGCGTCCTAAACTCTGGTTTTCAAAGGCACAGCTATGTAACAAATCAAAAACAACTTCCTCGTTCACTTTATCGACTTCCTCGCTTTCTCTAATAATCACACTTCGTTCATTTTCAATTGCGGATTTCGCCAGTTTTGAATGCTGCAGAATATCACTTAAAAGATTTACAACTTGCGGGACATTAGAGCCTAAACTCTTAGCATAGAAAACAGTGTTCTCTCTGCTTGTGTACGCATTTAAATGCGCGCCTATTTGTTCTACTTCTAATTCTAAATCAGTTTGTGATCTTTGTGGCGTTCCTTTAAAACTTAAATGTTCCAAAAAGTGGGCAGTTCCACTCGACCTGAAGGTGTCAGCACGTGAACCAGCGTCGATCCACACACCAACAGTAGCTGTTAGCGTGTCTTTACGAGGTTCAGAAACTACTGTGAAACCGTTGGGTAATTTAGTACTTAAATATCGTGCGAACACAGATGTTGTGCGCACTGATCGGGGGGTTACTAGTCTAGATAGCATGTAGGGGGTTATTATTTAATGACGTTAGGTGAGGTTGGTATTTAACGTACACATGTGGTCGAGACCAAATGAGTCAGTACATTTAATGCGTACAAGTTTTAGAGAGATGAATTAATACGTAAATGTATGTGTGGAAAAACTTTTCTTGGAAATGTGTGCCACATAACATATTTTTACATAAAGTCTCAACATACAATTTGGTATACCCAAACAACGCATTATGTACAGTATATGATTTATTACCCTTAATGTGAATGGTCAGTTTCCAGCTTACATACTATATGTTCAGAACTTCAGTTAGGCCATTAGGAACCCGTTTATTCTCAAGAACCCCCTCTCGGGCGGTTTTCGAAATGTTCGGCAAGAAACAACCCCCTGGGTACATTGTAGGAACCGTAAACGATGCTGCCAAACTCAACAAACCGGACAGAGTTCACGGTACTAACCACTGGCTTTTTGAAAGATATAATGTTGTGGCTTTTGCTCCTCTCGTTTCATACGCTCTTATTAAGGGATCTCTCCCACCACTAGCTGATGCCACATTAGGATTCTTATTAATTTCGCATTGCCATTTCGGTTTACAGGCGTGTATCATCGATTATGTTCCTAAACGTTTGTTTCCTAAATTGAACCCGATCTGCTTTATGTTGTTAGGTGCTGCTAGTATGGCTGGTTTCTACGGTATTTATAAACTGGAAACCGAGGAAAACGGATTAGTAGGATCGATCAATGCTTTATGGAACGCGTGAACTACTACGTTTTGCTATAGTTTTTTACCGCTACATAATAGTGGGGTTAACTCGCACTAGTAAATACATATATACGTGACTCTTATTAAACATTTACCACACACCACACCACACCACATATGACACACCACATTACACCACAGTTACCACACCACACTTTACGTGTATGTAAACAAAAGTATACCTCCCAACCCTAACATATCTAAAAATACCTAAACTATCTCGATTAACCCAATCTCATCTAATCATTCACCCACCGTAACCACACATGAAATTTGATTTCCAAAGTCTGCTAAAAGAGAAAGAAGGAGGCGACAAAAACGCATACTTCTTCTCCTCTGAACTCCCATCATTAGGAGAAGACAGCAGATGTTTCGGCAGAGTCGGCCATTTCTACTGTTGGGGTATTTTTGACGGCCACTCTGGCCCCTACGCCAGCAAATACGTAGCTGGCAATCTTCTTAACGAAATGAAACGTACCTACCAAACTCAACAAGAGTCTTGGTCTTGGTGGCTGAAATCCTTTTACCAAGACACATTCGACAATGTCGTGCGTCAGTCGTTTATTCAACTTGACAAACACATGATTTCCGAGCCATTGAGGGCTCTTAAGCGTAAAGATTATGAGCTGGCCTCGAAAACTTTACCCACTGCTCTTAACGGTTCATGTGCATTACTTGCTATGTATAATCCGCATACAAGGCTGTTAAAAACAGCATTGACCGGCGACTCTAGAGCAGTCTTTGGAATGGCCGATAAAAAAGGCCAATGGCATGCGTATACTTTAACAGTTGACCAAACTGGATCGAATATTCAAGAAATTGAACGAATCCGTAGAGAGCATCCTAATGATTCTGAGTCAATTGTACGACGTGGCCGTGTTCTTGGGTACGAACCTTCAAGAACTTTTGGTGATGCAGTTACTAAATGGTCTAAAAAGATCCAGGACGAGTTACGGGAGGTTTTTTATGTCAATAAACATAACCCACTTTTGACATCTCCACCATACTTAACTGCAGAGCCTGTTGTTAGTACAATCAAAGTACCTAAAAACAGCTCAGCCTTTTTGGTTTTGGGTTGTGATGGATTATTTGAATGGTTAACTGACAAACAGGTTGTAGAACTGGTTTCAGATTGGCTACAGACTTACCAACCAAACAAGGCTAAACTAGACATGCCAATCATTGCTCATAATAACAACGAAGTTAATAAAATGGCAATTAGACCGCAAAGTTTGAACTGGCCTCCGCTTAATCCTACTGTTCAAGACACAAATGCAGCTAGTCATCTGATTCGAAACGCGCTGGGTGGTTCCGATATAAATAAGGTTTCTTTGTTTGCGAGTATACCACCGCCTCTATCTCGACGTCATCGAGATGATATTACTTGTACCGTTGTATTCTTCGATGAAACAGGTTTTGAGTCTAAATGAATTGTTATATATTCAAAACCGAAAAAGGGGAGACGTTTAAAAGTAAGTCTCTTTTTTTGTTTTTATATTAAATTTATTCGGGACTCAACAACTTGCTTGTTTAAGAAACATGCACTGGCAACTTTTAGGAAGATTATGGGCATACGCAATTTTATACGCAGTTAGCGCTAATGCCCTGAAGTTGGATAGGGAAACGAAATACCAGTTAAAGGAGGGTGGAAGTTTACAGGGTAAGTGGCAGCATATACACAACCGAACGGGTGACTACTGGGTATGGACACCGCCTAAAGTGAAGAAGTTACAGTTGAAACCGACGACTTCTGTTTTGAGATCTACGTCTCCGGCTACACCTACGTATACAATTCCCAAGGGGTATAAACTGTACCAATACCAAACTCCTAAACCTGAGCCTGAACCACCACAGCAACAGCAACAGCCAAAGCCACAACCACAACCACAAAGGTATCAATTGCAGTATCAACCTCTAAGACAAGATCAACAACTAGTTCAACAGTCACAACCACAACTAGCCAATCAACCACAAGCACCCAATCAACCGGATAACCCCTATAGAAACGGCAACCCCTACGGACAATACTACGAACAAAGACTGAAATGCCAAACAGACAACGCTCACTACCTACTGTCACAATTTAAAGTCCTCGCAAGTCAAATGAAGATCCTCACCTACGGACTCAATAAATACATCTACGACTGTAGATACTACGGTCCTAATTTATTCGAGTTTATTAGCACAGCTTCAAGCACTGCAAGACAAGGACTAGCGATGCTCGACAGATTACAGTATACGATCTCAACAACTGATTTCTTCTGTTTAATGAACGGTCCCTGGACGGTAGCTGCTGTACAAGTGTTTCTAGAAGCGGAAAACGAGTACAAGTCAATGGTACACAGTTCACAAAACGCTAGGCAAATGCCGATGTCATCTGGTTTATTAGGTGTTTTTCAAAGATTCAGTGAAGAAGTCGGTAAATTATTAGGTCAGGTGATCAGCATTATTGGTGACAGAGTAGATTCGATGAATCCAACCCCAAGCACTGCTGGGGACGAGAACCCGTTTGCTGACTTCACTGATCCAGCTATGTAAATCTTATATGTTAATGTATTAAAAAAATGTAACTAATATAAATATATATATGCATAATATAACTTCTGTTTTTACAATTCTGATTCTAACCTCATTTCTATATACATGGCAGATTGGTATATGTACATGTAATCAGTGGACGGTGGATGTCGATTATGTAATAATTCCACTGTTTCCAATCTACCTTATTGCAGGGTAAGTCGTTAAATTACTATGCCTTATAGCATAAGGCATGGTTTAATTGATATCCTTGAAGTTCTGAACAGAAGTGAACCACTCGAATTTACGCTTCTCTTCAGGCACACCAGCCTCACCTAACAAACTGTGGATACATTTCATGAACCCAGTAGGACCAGTTGTATACACAATAGAATTAGGTCCAGCATGTGCCTTGATCTCTTCAGCGGTAGGAATGGCACCTACAGGAACAATTGACAAGTTAGGCTCCCTTTGTAATTCAGGAAGCAAAGCTAAATCCTCAGGAGTACGTGCGTAGTACAACATCTTAGCCTTATAACCAGCTAAAGCGAAAGCAGCAATAGGTGTGATACCAACACCACCAGCAATAAGAACTAATTCCTCTTTAGGCTGCTCAGCAATTGTGAACTCGCCAACAGGAGGACGCACGTCGATCTCCTCACCAAGCTTAAGATTGTGTAACCAGCCACTGAACATACCAACATTCTTAACAGTGATTCTGTACTCTCTGTCGTTGACCTTGTTGCTAACTGTATATGTACGGCGGCATTTAGTACCTTCAATCTCAGCCTTAATTGTGAGGAACTGACCAGGAACAGCAGGAATGACTTTCTTGCCGTCAGAGGGTCTTAATATAATAGAGACAATGTCGCTGGTTTCCTTAATACGCTCAGCGATCTGGAATTTACGGAAACCGGACCATCCGCCTTCGGTGGTCTCGATCTGTTCATAAAGCTGCTTTTCAGCACTAATGAAGATCTGAGCGAGCTGGTTATACGCTTTATGCCAAGCGGCAATGACAGCATCTGTGGCGACATCTGGACCTAAAACCTCGCGCATAGCACTGAGAAGATTAGTACCTACAATAGGGTAGTGTTCAGGCTTGATGTTCAAACCAACGTGTTTATGGACAATTACAGCGGCAATTTGGCCGAGGTTTTCTAAATGGTCGATGTTCTTAGCGTAAAAGAGGACAGAATTGGCTAAAGCTTTGGCTTGAATTCCGTCTTTCTGGTGAGTTTGGTTAAAGAATTTACGGACCTCAGGGTTGTGGGACATCATTCTCTTATAGAAATGGGTAGTCAGTTGAGGACCTCCAGACTCTAACAGGGGGACGGTAGCGCTTACAAGTTTCTTCTCTTCAACAGTTAAGGACATCTGGTTGACTTGTTAATTGGTTGTTAGTTGTTATGTTCCATGGGTGCATTTAAATATTGTTTAATGATTTCGATAACCGTGTGCATGGAGGGTAAGGGTAATTCGGGTGTGGGTGCACACTCGGAAGCGCGAGGGAGGTAATGTCATTGACTAATCTATGCACGGTTAGCCAATCAATGGGGGGAGGCTTTTTGCTGACGGTTAAATGTATTAACTGTTAAGACTCGATCTTAGTAGAAGATGTTTATAAATGACAATGTAAATAACAATGAATTTGTTAATCTAAACCTATCCATTTTGATACATTCGTTTATTCTATTTCAGCTTACGAGATTGTCTAGATACTAATTTACCTAAAGATCGGGTACGTTCGCCTGCTTTATATAATCCGCATTCTGCACCGTTGACGTGCCACTCATAAAATCGCAGATATACACAAAATCGCAAATACATAAAATAGCGAATACATAGAATAATTGGTACAAATAATATTCAAATCTAAACTTTAGGTTCTAAATAAATTGAGAAGAGTACGACCATCTATTAACAACATACTGACCAACAATAAACGCAACTAAAACAACAACCCCCGAGTGCATCGCCATATTCCAGTATTTACTGTTTCTTCTGCGTTTTTGAGACTTTCCCACAGGCGTATCTGAAACCGGCAGATCGTCCTTTTCCTTTAATTGAGAAGGACGTGCAGCTCGGTATGCACTAATGATGATGTAAGCACCAATCGCACCAATCACGGCAATCTGGCTGAAAATAGGGAACCACGGTTTATGAACTAAACAAATATCAGTTAAAGGCTCACCCATACTCTCTAAATTCAGTAATTGGAACCCAGGACGTTGAATACCGCTAGCCATACTAAAACTTTTAACAGTATGTTCGACGATCTTGTCACCATGGCTGTTCACGTGCACGTATTCACATGCGTCATGATCGTCTCCACTGAAAACCATATTCGGACGGATTTCGTTTAGAATATCCTGGGTGAGTTCCGGATTCAGCATATTTTGGTACTGGTACCCGCGGTGGTTCGTGATTGTTCCCTTCTCTCTGTTTTTACCACAATCAGCATTTTCGGGTCTAGCCAATGGAACATGTGACAGGATCACCAATGTATGCAAACTATCTCTAGACTCCTTCATAAAGTCGAAATATTCTTGAGCTTCTTGACGAACATCAGCATCTTTACTCATTAAAGCGTTAGTGTCCAGAGTGGCAACGAAAATATTTCTGAATTGGTAGACTCTATTAGCCTCACCGAATACTCGTCTGAACCTAAAGAACCTATCTTTAACAATTGTCTCACCGCTGCCAACATCGTGATTTCCAGGAAGAGAAAACAAAGGGTTTAAAGGTTCAGGTCTAGGGAAGATTTTGGTGAATCTGCGGTACTCATTTTTCCATTCGTCATTAGCCCATTCACGACCACCGTCGAATAAATCACCTAAAAACATGACGTATTCAGGCTCTAAGATTTGTTTCATAAGTCTGTAGTTTCTAGCAACAAATCTATCAGTGATTGATCTTGTGAGTCTGTCAAAAAGAAAGTTTCTTCCTGGGTATGTGTTAGCATCCACGATTTGAGGATCGGCGATTAGGGCGATTTTAGTGCCTTCGCGTTTGATCTCGGGCCATTTACACTGTTCAATAGCGGATTTGGGGTATATCCATTCTGCGTAAAACACTGTTAAGAGTGTTAAGGCTAGAAGGATAATGTTTCTTCTGGTTATATACATTCCGCGTTTAATTAATGCGGATGAATTACGTGAGGGGTACGTTACGTGAGGTACGTTTTCTTAACGTTTATGTTTACGTGTGGGTAATGTGTAGTCATGTCGGTGCTTAGGTACTCAGTTCATATTGAACATGTGGGACATCCCAAATAGCATAATGAATGTATACATGACCTACAATGTATGTTCAGAATAGCCCACAGTGTATAATTCTATAGTACATAATCGCATAGTACATAATCCCATAATATGTCTTGCCACTATATACATAGTCCCACTATATATCTCATAGAGTGCCTAGTTCACATGTGTATTTAGATAACCGTGTTATTAGAAAGCACATAGATACTAGTATCTAAATGTAACTTAAGAAATGAGAGAGAAAAGAGTCAAAAAGAGAGGCTCTTCTGAGCCGCTCTTCAGTTTCGATTTAGATATAAATTTCGACGAACCTCTCGAATTCGATGTTCCTGAAAACCTTTCTTCTGAGTTGGAAAGTATTTCTGCTAAACACGAGGATACTATGGCTTTAATCAACACTGAGTATACTCCACCACAAGATTTGAGTATCCAAGAAATTGACGATACTGACCCACTTCATCCTAAACTGTTTTTAGGACACCACATTCGGATGGAACGCCAAGAGCGGCGTATGCAAATTCTTGAACGACAACAATTACACCAAACTGCTATGCAGGTTAAATCTCATAAAGAGTTATTGGAAAACAGTAACTGGCCAGACAGAATAAGCGAAATTGTTGAAATACATGATCTAAATGATTTAAACGAACTTAATCAAAAAAGAACGTTAGCATTAAAGGAAATTAATTACTTTTTAGAAAAGTTCGAGGAATTGACAAGAAAGGAGCGTGAAAAAAGCAATATTTCAAGGAATAAATCAAAATCGAAGTCAAAATCGAAGTCAAAATCAAAGTCGAAATCAAGGTCGAAATCTAAAATAAATGGAGGTTTAAAGAACCGGTCTGATTTGAAACCTAACCCTAACTCGAAAACAAAACCTAGACCTAGCACTTCCTCGAAATCAAAATCGACGTCAAAATCTAGGTCTTCAAAAAGTACTACTAATGACACACCTAACCCTAATGAACCATCCGCATACGATTTTATAGAAAACGACGGCAAAATTACGCTCGAATTCAGACCATTTGCATTTAATTATATGCTTCCTAAAAGGATATTCCCACCTAAAGATTTTGAGATCCCTCCTTTAATTAAATCCGAAGTTGAGGCTTACGATTTGCTTTCTAATTTGTCATGATTTACAGAACAGCTGCAAAATTCGTCAATGATGGTGCTGGGACCCTGAAATCAAGAGTTTACGGTTCTAAAAAATTGGATTTGAAAACTCAGAAGCACGCATTCGCGTTGGTAAGTAAAGCCTTGACATATAAAAAATGTTTAAATACTGTTATTGACAATAGTCAAATGTTGAAAGTTGAAAAAAAATTAGACAGACAAGTTGCTATTTTAATGGTCTATGATTTGTTGTTAGGGTCTAAAAGGTTGAATTGCGGGAAATGCTATGAAAAGCAAGCAATTTTAAACCATAAAACGAGACTACATGCTGAACTCACTAAGTACAAATTGCGTAATCCAGAGATCCAGGAGCATACACTCAATGGGCCCACATTGAGATGGGTCAGGTTCAACAAGGAGAGTAAATTATTTGAAAGATTGAAACTTCATGAAGTTAAGAGTTTTGATGATGTTGATAAAACTAGTTTCTATAAGGATTTATATGTTCCTGATCTGTATGCTGTTAGTGTGGAGCATAAGGTAAGCTTATGGCCGGAGTATAAAAACGGTGAGGTAATCATCCAGGACCGTGCGTCTTGTTTTCCAGTTACTATATTACTCAATTCAAATGTTATTAATAAAGAGGGGCTGTTTATTGACGCTTGTGCTGCTCCGGGTAACAAAACCAGTCAATTGGCTAAGTCTGTGCAAAGAGTGATCGCGTTTGAAAGAGATAGTAAGAGAGCGGAAACTTTGAAAAAGATGATCACCACTGCCAAATTGACTAATGTTGATATTAACGTTGGTGATTTCACTACATCTGATCCTGCTGATTACGAATCAGAAATTGAGGGTTTGATTGTGGACCCATCTTGTTCAGGGTCAGGGATTTTTAGAGAGACCACAGTTTCTAATGATAGACTCACTAACTTGTCTGAATTTCAGTATCTGATTATGATGCATGCTTTGAAATATGACGCTAATTGTGTTGTTTACTCAACTTGTTCAATTCACAAGGAAGAGAACGAGCTAGTTGTTAAAAGATTACTGGAGGATAGAGACGTTTGTGATAAATGGAGGTTAGGTACAAAAGATGAGGTTCTGCCTACTTGGCCTCGTCGTGGGTTAGTTGATATTAGTACTGATGAAATTGATATGCAGGGATGTGTTCGTGTAGAACAGAATACTGATGGCGGTATTGGGTTCTTTGCAGCTTGTTTTATTAGAAAGTAGTAATAGGGTTAGGTCTGTGCGTTACCCTTACCCGGAGTAAAAGTCAAAGTCACGTGTGTGTGTACAAATTTGAGGTTAGTATACTACTCTTAATTGGAGTATCCACGTTTACTGTTAGTTGTGAATTATCTTTTATAATCGTACGTAAATATCTGACTATTTGATACGTCTAACAGTGGGAAGTACATACCTATTACTTCTACCCTCCACTTGTTGACCAAAGTACCACATAAAGAAATATACAGCTAAGTTTTACAGCTAAGTTTTTACATATAGGAAATCTATACTCTTTAGATGTGTCTAATGACGTAGTTAACAACATCAGTGGTCTTGTACTTACCACCCAAATCAGGAGTAACCACACCGTCAATCAAACTCTTATTACAGGCCTTGTAAATACGGTTAGCAGCGCTAGCGTGTCCCATGAATTCAAGCATTAAAGCAGTAGATCTCAAAGTAGCAATAGGGTTACTAATGTTCTGACCAGCGATATCAGGAGCAGATCCGTGGGTAGGCTCACCAACAACGAATTTGTCACCAACATTAGCAGAGTGGACGACACCTAAAGAACCAACTAAAGCAGCAGCACCATCACTTAAGATATCACCGTACAAATTCGGAGCAACAACAACGTCAAACTCACTAGGGTTTCTGAACATTTTATAAACCATCGAGTCAACAATTTGTTCTTTTAATCCAACCTCGGATTTGAACTGGTTGGGTTTGGCTTCGTAAGCATTACGAATGACTTCCCTAAACAACCCATCAGTTTGGGAAAGAACGTTGGATTTGTGAGTAATAGTCACAATATTGTTCTTGTGGTGGGTACAGCTAGGATCAGCAATTCTGTTCTTGTAGCGCTGCTCAGCAATTCTAAAGGCCATTTCACCAATTTTCAAAGAAGCAGGCTCAGAAATACGTTTAATAGCTTCGGCTACACGGTGACCAACAGGACCTCTGGTGGTTTCCTCCTTGACGTACAGGTCCTCAGTGTTTTCACGAACAATTACCATATCAACAAGTTTATCTTGAGGAAGACAAGATTTGATAGGACGGACGTTGGCGTAGAGCTCTAATTGTTTACGAAGGGCAACAATAGGACTAGAGTATCCCTTGACTTTAGTAGTAGGAGAGGACACAGCACCAAAAAGAGCACCTTGACACTCGGTTTTCAACATATCAATAGTTTTCTGAGGAAGTGCAACGCCAGTTTTCTTGAAATGGTCGTAACCGGCATCTGCGTTGACAAACTCGAATTTAAGGTTTTCAGAAGAGGGAAGAGCTTCTAAAACTGCTTTACCGGCAGGGATGACTTCGTGTCCGATTCCATCACCTGGAATTAAAGCGATTCTTAATGTTTTGGTGCTTAATTGGCGAACTTGGCTGGCTGCTCTCAACATACTGTGACTCATGATTACGTACTAAGTTGTTGATCTCGTTCCTGATTTTAATTTAGCGTAGCTTAGCTTAGCTTTTAATCTTTGACCTCTGAGAACATTGACATTGGGGATTTGTCAGATGTGAGAACCTAGAACCTAACCCTCATGTGCTTGAAACTCCTCAACTTTTCAATTCTAATTGTGGACAAAATGTAAACAAAGCCTGTGTTTCATAATTAGGGTTCTAGTAAGCAGGTCAGCGTCAGTACGAGTACTGCGCCAATTATAGAGTATACTCCCAAAGTAAATAAATCCTCACTTTCATTCGGTGATAAATTTGTATGCAATAAATTAGTTCATGTAAGTACAGGAACAGCAGGATCCCAAGGCCCCGAGATCTGGTTTTTATACTTTTGTAATTTTATAAACAATGCAGGAACCCCCCAGAAAACAGAGTTCAAAATCACAAAATATGCTAATGCTAATGCCCAATGGAATACATGCACCACTAATACCAAGGATCCTAACACCACAATTGCTAATACCAGCTTGGTATCCAACGGTGATTTCATTGAACTGGTAAACCAAACAGGCAGCCCCACAAAAGTTTGGATGTTAAATGCAACAAAATAAAAAACGTCCATAGACGACGATAGTCTACTAGCCAACACTATAGTAGTAGCTAACGCCGTATTTGTAGCTAATGCGCTTATTGATAAACAGCTGAATATAAAATTCGCGAACAACAGCCACCCACATAAAGCCCATATACTATCAGAAGATATTGATTCAGTCAAACTTCTAAATACAGGTGTTAACGTCAACAACGCGAATCCTGTAACACACACGGATTTCAAGTCTTTAAATACTGACGTTAACGTGTGATCTTTCGTGTAGAGCCTTAAGGGCATATAAAATACAGTAGAAACAAGTACAAATAAAAATGCTGGTATTCTGTGCGTGTATATGCAAACGAATGATAGCAGAAAAATAGTTCCTAAACTAAAATTCATTAGCAAATAAGACGCATCGTTTAGCAGTATTTTATATCTATAACCAGCGACTGGTTTATTGCATCTTAATTGGTTTAGAAACCACGGGTAAACGTGATTATCTGGTTCAGATTTTTGGGTCCATAGAACGCGCATTTAGTTGGGTTCAGTTTGTAGTTTATGTTATTAGTTAATACCTAAGCCATTACTGGTTAGCGCGATTCTGTGTATTTATGTATATTTCTTGGGAAGGAGACTTAGTAGGTAAATAAGGAACGTGCCGTAGTGGGTGTTTAAAATTTAGGAAGTTATAAATATACATGTTTTGTGGCGGTATTGTGCCTCCTAAAGATAAATAGTTTATCAGTTGTCACAAAGTTAAGAAAAAAAATATATATAGTTATATGCTAATATTTAATATTTACCAACATGTAGTAATATGTACTAATCTATACGTAATTGTGCTAATAGCATCGTCTACTGGTACTCAGATCACGCCGGTGAATCGCATTCGGTGCTCAACGAACATGCATTGAAATTTGAAATATTACACATACTACACACGGCGATTACAAATCTGATGTTTGCATAACCCTGGTCCTGATTACTAGTTTTAGTAAACGTGCATAATTCTTACAAACATGGTGGACGAGCAATAAAGATCAAATATATATATACCTCTCTGTAAACACTCATATCTACAACACTAGTTACACCAACAACTACTTTTTCCTTTTCTTTTTTGTGTGAAGATGTCTCAGAAACTTAACTACGCTGGTGTACCCTACCCCCAACCCGTGCCTGAAGTTGTTACCGCTAACAACACTATTCAAGACCTTTTCTCATTAAAAGGCAAAGTCGCTAGCATTACTGGCAGTTCTGGTGGAATCGGTTTAGAAGTTGCTAAAGCCTACGCACAAAGCGGTGCTGACGTCGCAATTTGGTACAACAGCCGAAACCCCGTGGACAAGGCGGCCGAGATCGCTAAAGCGTACAACGTCAAAGTCAGAACTTATAAAGCCGCAATCGACAACTATGACGCTGTGAAAGCAACTATCGACGAGCAAATCAAGGATTTCGGTAAAATTGATATCTTTGTTGCTAACGCCGGCACAGTGTGGAGCAAGCCTGGCAGTATTATTGATCAGCCAGACAACCAAGAATGGGAGAGAGTCCAGAAGATCAATGTTGACGGTGTTTACTACTGTGCTAAGGCAATTGGTCCTCATTTCAGGGAGCGCAAGACCGGCAGCATGATTATTACTACTTCAATTTCTAGCAGTATTATTCCGGTGCCTATGACATTAGGCAGTTATGCCAGTACTAAGGCAGCTGTGCTCCACTTAGCTAAGACTTTGGCTATTGAGTGGGCTAATTTTGCCAGAGTTAACACCGTTTCTCCTGGTTACTGCAGAACTGATATGGTTGATGCTATGCATGATGAGTACATGGACCAGTGGGCTCCTTTGATCCCTGCTGCTCGTATGGCTCATCCCCGTGAAATGGCTGGTGCTTTCTTGTATTTGGCTTCTGATGCTAGTACTTATGTGACTGGTACTGAAATCAAGGTCGATGGTGGTTACACTATTGCTTGATTCATATATAACTACTTCATAATACGCTGTTTAACTAAGTTATGAGATTTCCACCCTACATTCTTATAGATTTGATGGATATAATGCATTTATGGGATTACATATTAGGCAACTTGCGTATTGACGGCAGTTCTGTGGAGATAGAGTCTGGCATGTTGATTCTTGCATAAGCACATGAACCAGTAAACCCTGCGTCCATATTAAGCACGAATTTATTATTAGCATGTAAAACCAACCCATCAGCTCTGTTCACTAAATCCGCTAATGCACACTCGATGTAATCCTCGTTATACGGGTTCAAATCAGCGATTGTTAATATTTCCGAAGTATTCGCCAGTTTTTCAAGTAAATGCAATTGTACTAACGAACACTGGAATTCACTGTTTCCAATTGACACAACAGCAGTAGAAAAAGATTCAAGAAGTTTGACTTTGATTTCAGCACCGAGTGATTTTTCAGCATTTAAACATGATAAACTGAATTCGTCAGTATCAACTAAACTTGGATCGTCAACACATAACCAGTCTTCTGCTTTAATAAGTACTTTGTCATCATTATTGTCACGTGTATGTGTATGCGTGTGTGATTGTAGTGGTGGTTTGCAGAAACTAATTGCGTTCTTGGCAATAGCCAATCCCTTGAACTCAGTCTTCAATTTCTCTACATTCATTTCGTCCATATGCCCACCTAAATATTTCGGCAAGATAATAGTTAACAGTTTCAAATGTTCAAGTGGAGACCCAAAATCCAAAGCAGAAACAGAAGGATATCCATCCTCGAAGATAGTTGATGTAAGTTGACCATAACTGATTGACCGATTATCCAATTTGATATCTTTAAATCCGCACTCCACAAAAAAATTCGATAATGCTGAAATATTATCAGTCAAACTGTCCTCCAGCAACGAGAGCGATCTCATCTTTTGAATACAGGTTGTACTGAATAACATAAACAACTGCTGGAAATCAGGAACCACCCAACTAAAGAACCGGAAATAAAACCTGAGAATATACTCTCTGTCTAAAAATGTCAGCGGCTCCATCGTCGGAACCATATTTAATTTGACATTTCGTATGGTCCTGTACATGAACTCGGTAGAGAAATGTAAAGGGTTAACACTACTACACTCGTTGTCCGTACTCAGAATCGCCCTGGACAGCATGCTAAAGACTCTACACGTAACATTCGTTTGAATATCAACCAATTTGATCTTAGCAGCCTGCTGTGCATCACTGAGCATGCCGACCAATTGCCCGTTAATCACACCCAACCGATCTATCAAATTCGAAAAACACTCTAAATCGTCAGGATTGGAATCTCGTAAACATTTGTGGAATTCAAAGGAACAGTTTTCAAAAGTCCAGTAATCAACGCCAGCAACAGCAAGAGCCTTAAGATCCAGTATTGTATTAAGCGCTTCTTCGTGGTTAAAATTAAGGAGTGAGCCCCTGATTTTATTACGTACTTGAACAAGATTCGAACCCTCGTCGTCGGAAGTTGGCTTTAAATGTGAATAACCTTGACCTTGACCTAGCGTTTCCAGCTTATAAGTTTCATTATCGAAAATATTAAGCACTTCAACGCCAGAAACAACGGTTTCACCCATTAGCAATTTCAACATCTCGATTTTCTGGCAAAGTAAAGAAGTGGCTTCAACATAGTCAATTGAGTTACGGCAATTAGGGATAATTGATTCTGAAAATTTTCTGATTTCTTGATAAATTTTTGAATGATCGATTTCTGAGGGAAGTAAATGTAAACTTCTATACGGTTTCCACACTGAGTGATAATACTTTTGGAAGGTAACATCAGTGTCATTTGTAAAAAGTTCGGGAAGAATTTGATGGGTTTTAGCAATTAAATTCTCTCGTTGGGAAGAGTACATTATCTCGGCGCGTTTTCTAGCTTCTGAAATTTTGGAACGATCGCCACGCGATTGGCGTTTTAAACCTGTAGATGTTCTGGAATCATGGAATCCTGAATTTGTTGACGTTAGATTGCTAGTGGCCATTTGGTATAGGATGGTCTTTGTAAGTTAACTGACCTGAGCCTGAGTAGCCTGAGTAGCCTGAGTAACAGAACAGAGTGATAAGTAACAGAATAGAGTACCATAATAGACTAATAGATAGAAGAGTAATAGAATAGAGTAATAGATATAGAGTGATATATATAGAGTAATAGATATAGAGTGATAGAATAGAGTGATGTGAGTATACAATGTAAATTTTTGAGAACTTATGGCAATGTCATTACCGAGTTCCCTTGCTCTTGAAAACATGCATATAAGTCGATTACACGTGACATGTTATCTACTGAAAAACGTACATATATTTATAAGTACGTTCGTACAGATATTACCAATCAAGTTAATCAAGCCCCAACCCAGGTAACCCAGGTGATTTACCGGTTATCTCAGCTTTCCACAAACACTTGCCATTTCAAAGACTCCCCCCCACAACTCAAAAACAACCCCCCGAAAATGTTGCTGAAATTCCCGCCTTCAAGTTCCGAGTCTCAAAAACGCAATTTAAAACGCCAGATTCACGACTGGTGCCTCACAAAAGGCGTGTTATTCGCCAACCGTCAAGCACCAGGCGAAGGCCACACCGTCCCCGTCA
This sequence comes from Starmerella lactis-condensi, assembly GCA_030568935.1. Classification (NCBI taxonomy): domain Eukaryota; kingdom Fungi; phylum Ascomycota; class Dipodascomycetes; order Dipodascales; family Trichomonascaceae; genus Starmerella; species Starmerella lactis-condensi. The sequence continues at coordinate 151,125 of JAJMJH010000013.1, forward strand.
CTTTATTTCCGACGCCATTTTCAAGACACGGTTTTGAAAATGCTATGAATATCCAAATCTCGTTTAACACTTTGTACCATGCTGTAGTCAGCAACCCAGATCTCGTGATCAACGAGTTGGAGAAGGCCTCCGGCACTGAAGACACGTTCACTTTAAACCTTATCAACATCTACAAGAAAACCCACCCCACACGCACACAGAACCTCACCGGCGGTCTTTTCAGAAGCGACTACTTAGTTGACAAAATGCGGTCTAGTTTAGACGAAGGCCGTCAAATCAAGCAAGTAGAATTCAACACTGTGAGCGTTAGTTTTGGCTCGCTTTCCTCACGAGTCACTGAAATGCATAAATTTTTAGCATTGACTGCTAAAAACAGCATTCACGGCGAAGTTCCGGTCTCTAACTCCTTGCATGAACTCGCTAAAGGATTAGCAACTATGCATAACGCTTACAGAAAAGGTTCAAATGAGGCAATTGTGCTTTTCATTACTCAACCAGACGAGGCTAACGTCATGGATCAACGACTTATTGAGTACGAGCTTTATGAAAAGTACGGGATCATCTGTGTTAGAGCATCTTTGGAACAGGTCCACCGAAAAACAGCAATTGGCAAGGATAACCGTCTTATTTTTGTGCCTAATGGTATGGAAGTCAGTGTTGTTTACTACCGTGCTGGTTACGGACCACATGAGTATCCTACATCTGCTGAATGGGCGGCACGTGAACGGTTAGAATCAAGTCACGCTATTCAATGTCCTTCAGTGTTAACTCAACTTGCTGGAAGCAAAAAGATTCAGCAATTGCTTACTATCAATGGTGTCATTGAGAAGCTGCGTCCTAATTTAGAAGACTCTGAAGTTGCTGCTATTCGCAAGACTTTCGTGGAAATGTGGCCTCTTGATGATTCAGAGTTGGGAAAGAGGGGACAGCATTTAGCAATGGAGTGTCCTGAACGGTACGTTTTGAAACCTCAGCGTGAGGGTGGTGGAAACAATATCTATAGAGAGGATATCCCCGAGTACCTTAGTAAATTGGATAGAGAAAGCTGGAGCCAGTACGTTTTAATGGAATTGATTGATTCGCCAAAGATCTCGAATATCATTTTAAAGGGCGACGAGTTTGTTACTGGACGCATTGTTAATGAATTAGGAGTGTTCGGTACTGTTTTATGGGATTTAGACTCTGGTAAGGAAGTCATGAATAATGTAGCTGGGTTCTTGTTAAGAACAAAATTACAGAGTTCTAATGAGGGAGGAGTTGCCGCTGGATTCGGTTGTTTAGATGCTATTTTGTTGCCTTCTCGTTGACATCTCATTAACATCTCCTTGACAACTCGTTGACATCTCCTTGAGCTCTCATTAACATCTCCTTGAGCTCTCGGCGAGCCCTCATAGGAAGGTTAAGACGCAGTTGTTTACATACTTCAATTGGAATATTTATTATTATTATTACAACAAACAATGCAATGCATTCATTTCCCATTGACAGTCATTCTGATTTTCTTACGGTTAGCCATCATCATCCTGCCGTTCTTTGTTTGTTTCATCTCAGCACGTTCGATTTTACAAGCCCATAAGGCACCAGCAGTTGTGTTTGTAAACAAGAAAATGAACCCAATAATAGGAATTGCTTCAAGTAACGTGGCAACGATTCCAAATGCAGTCCATTGAGTGCGATGTCTTTTTTCAAACGCATCAATCATCGGCTGATCATAGCCTTTTAACTCGAAGTACCTGCTTAAACACCGTTGAGCAGTGCCTGGAGCGTCTAAATACACAACGATAGCGGGGCCAATAAACGGAATAAATGAAAGAGCGAATCTGAAAATGATCATCACCAGCCATTTAGGGAACAAAAGTTTACGTGGCACAGATTTGAACCATGTGATCGCACGTCGGTAGTCAGATTCCTGAATAGCAGGAGGTGCGGACATCTTTCCAGTAAGAATAATGGAGTCCATGCCTTCCTCTGTTAAAACGCCGTCGAAAAGAATGAAAAGAGCTTTAGGGTAGAGGAACATCTCGCTAATACTGCGGTTTATAGAACTGGCTTGCTGGAACATACTAATGAATGTAGCCACAGTTCCGGCGGGGCCATTCAAAAGGAAGGCAAGAGCGGCTTGTGGAGGGTATAGAAACGCATACGCAACCACAAAAACACCAGAAGTAAGGAGTGCCTGAGGAATTGACAGCAAGCAAAGGTTACCCCACAGAATAGGGTGGGTTATGAAATACATTATACCTTTGAGTGGGTATAAACAGCAAGTATCCATGTGCATTAGCATATTACATGGCCACGTTAATAGTGAGAAAAGCCTAACTAGTAACATTAGGTTAAGTCAATTGGTGTGGACACGCGTGGATCGGGTAATGGTGGTTGTAATTGTGGTTCTGTTATTAGATAAGAACACAAACCGTGCCAACGTGTCACGTGGGTTGATACCGATAACACCAACAACCCACCAACGAACTACCACAACCGCAAATCTGTTATAAAAAGTAGTAAATAAGTATTCGAGTATATATGTTATCATAATATGTATAGATTTGTATATTGTACTTGGTGTACTCAACCGATCGTATATATTGTAACCACACTAATTATGTAGTGCGGAAATATGTAAACAATTGAATATCACTGAGATCTGACTGGATCGGAATCGAATTGCTCATATTTGAATCGTTATTGTTTTACAAACCGGGGTATTTTATAATGTATATACTATAGTAATGAAGTTCTTGAATGCGATACTGTATTTCAGGTTTACAGTTTTCTATAATACATTTGACTGGTTTGCTTTTCACAATTGTGTACTTCTTTCTACGTGGAATGTAGAATGCGATAGTTAGTTCAGTTAGGCATGTATGTAGGGGTGATGTATAGGTAAATTCATCGAGTTAAGTAGAGTAGACTAGTATTCTATACATTGTTTAAAGCAAAGTATCAACAGTGTTTTGATCTGATTTATTATACTGTTCAATACAGTATGTGTTACTTACTGTATTCCATATACGAAGAGAGAGTAACTGATTCTTGTTTAAAGCATCCTATATTTCATTAACTGATACTCCTAATGGCTCGAAACTAACTACAGTATATATATATATATATATGAGTATAAGATGGTCAGTTGAACATCATGGAACGCTGAATGAACAATCAATAGAATAGATCTACAATTAAACTATTTAAGTCATTATGTATGCATGATAGAATGTACCCCTGAATAAATAAACATACCACACATGTATCGTGTGTAGGGCTTTGACTCATCAGGGCACAGAATCCTTACTAATGTGTACATTTTCTCTTTTTCTTACAAATTCACGTGACATATCCCAAAGCTAACATAATTTTTCAATCAGTCTCTGGTTTCCTACCCTACCAAAGGAATAGTCCGCTTCACAGCTTAAACAGATTATTTCAAGAAATTAAACATGAAGTTCCTTGCTGCATACCTTCTCATTCAAGCCGGTGGTAAAGCCGACCCCACTGCCGAAGACATCAAACAGGTCCTCGCCTCTGTTGGTATCGAGTCTGACGACGAGCGTATCAACCAGGTCATCTCTGAGCTCGGTGGTAAGAACGTCGACGAGCTTGTCGCTGAGGGTTCTGAGAAACTCGCTACCGTCCCTACTGGTGGTGCTGCCGCTGGTGCTTCTGCTGGCGCTGCTGCTGCTGGCGGTGACGCCGGTGCCGCCGCTGAGGAGGCTCCCCAGGAGGAGGAAGAGTCCGATGGCGATATGGGCATGGGTCTTTTCGACTAAACTTAGTTTAACAAAAAACTCTCTCACTTCTATTAAATTTTCTATATAATTTTTTTGTAGCACTTTTAATGGATTCCACCGAAATTTTCCACTTGTTTTTCTCCCCATAATTTTACTGTTACATGAATTTCACTCTATGCTGGAATACCCTGAATTTACGCTCCACAATGTGTAATTAATTTAGTAGAATAATATAACTAACGACATACAAATGAGATGTTTAGTTACAGGTGCTAGCCGTGGGATCGGGTTACAAATAGCACGTAAACTTGCATACGAAGGATTCACTGTAACTCTATGTGCACGCAATGAAACAACCCTTCAACAGCAACTTGAACTACTCCCCCCCCCCCCCAACCCAAATGAATCACATTCATTACTAACCCTTGATTTCAATGACATCCCCCAATTAATATCGAAAACCAGCCAAACCAAACTCGACTACCCCCTATTTATAAACTGTGCTGGAATTGCACTCCCCCAACTTCTTCTTAAACAATCCTTCACGAACATCGATTCATTAATAAATGTCAATTTACACGCCCCCCTAATTCTTACCAAACAAATCATTCGCCAAACCCTACTCCTTACCCAACCCAAGCACATGATATTCCTATCTTCTAGTTTAGCAACTAAAGCCATTACTGGATCCCAAATATACTCAGCAACCAAAGCAGGCATTGAAGCGTTTTCGAAATCTATGGCAATTGAACTCCAAAATAAAAATTATAGATTCAATTGTGTCTCTCCAGGATTAGTAGATACGAGTATGGGACAGTCAAGCAGAAGTTTACTTAATACACAATTAGTCCCACATTTCATTTCCACTACCGAAATAGCCGAGTTCGTTTGGTTTCTAATTAAATCCAAATCAATTAATGGGCAAAGTCTGAGAATAGATAATGGATTTTCTATTAATTAATGTACATATTCATACACACATAGCTGTGAGTAATAGTGTGATTACATCATGCATTTCTTCTCTTCTTTGCCTTATCAAATCAAATCAAATCTCATACAAGGCCTCGATGTTCCCCTAGATCCCCGTCATTATCTAATTCAATTTACATTGGACGAGCATTAAGTTTCACGGCGAATACTTGTTAAATAAGGTTACTCTCCATATATTTGGATCGACATTTAAACAGGAAATCCAACCCCTTTTTTCTTTTATTTTTTTTTCAATTAAAAAAAAAGTAAATGTCGTCCAGTAAAGACAATCGTTATTTGTCGAACATGACCGACCATTTAGGCCGTGGTTTGAGCGCCCACTCGATTTCGTCGACAATGAGCTCAAACAGCAACCTCAGCGATTCAAGCGTCGAGCTACAAGAAAGCACTGACTCTGAAGGTTCTAAAAACGACCCCCCCCGTGCTCGTTCAAGATCACAAGAACGTGGGCGATCGCGAAGAGACAGCAAAGGCAGCAACAAAGCACCCGTTCGTAAATCTCGTTCTAGACCGCGAACACATACTTCTGGTCCTCTCCATCATATATTCAGCAATTTCAAGTCGTTTGGAATTTCTAGTAAAGAGTATAAAAAGGATATGGATTATATGTGGAATAACAGCCCGAAGGAACAGAAACCCATTTCGCAGAACACCTCGCCGTTATCGGGGCTGCCTACTTTGGGTTCTGGTTCTAAGCATCACGCTTTCCCGTCATTAAGCACTTTTGTGCCCGGATCTATACAAAGTCAGAGTCATGCGAATTCAGATACTAATTCTACGATTTCGTTTGCTGATCAGCGTACAGGTAGTGGTGCGAGTACTGCCACAAGCACTGGCACGGGCACAAGTGTGGGCACAAGTGTGGGCACCGGACGAAGCAGAGCGAACTCAATGAACACAGATTTTGACAAATCTAAACGATCGCTTAGACACGCTGATCTCCCAGTATCAATGAACCGTAAAGAACGTGTTTGTTTTATGCGAGTTTACAGATCAGATGGGTCATTCGGCACAATTGGCTGTGCTAAAGACATAACTGCTCATAATTTACTGCAATTGGCAGCTAGAAAGTTCTTTATAACTTTACCAGAAAAATGTCATTTACTTGCTGTTTACCCTATGAGAATCGAGATCTTATCACAGGATTCACATCCAATTGAAATCGTGCATAATTTACTGATCCAAGCAGGTTACTCTTCGTCTTTGCAAATCTTGAATTTGGTTTGTAGAGAAGATACTGGGTTTTTGTGTAGGATTTTGTTGGTGGAAACTGATTTCTCATTAAGACCGCCAGAGAGGTTACAATCAGAGAATTGTTTAGATGTGTCGAATACTGATCTTTCAGATGCGCCTTCGGTTGTTTGTACGGCTCCAAAAACAGTTGAAACGTTGAATGTAAGCAGATCTGCTTTCCAAGGAACGAATATGAGGTTTCCAAACTTGAAAAGATTGAGAATGCAGGGGCTGTTTTTAGGACACGAAGTATTAAGTTCGAGTTTTTTTACGAAAATCTCACAGCTGACTGATAATTTAACTCAATTGGATATCTCTAGAAACGGATTAGAATCTTTAGGTGGGATCAATTTAGAGAAGGTGCCTAATTTGCGAACTTTGGACTTGAGAGGTAACCAGTTACGTGAACTTCCAAGGGTTATAAGTGATATGCCTTTTCTAAGTGAATTGTTATGTGGAACTAACTGTTTAACTGAGTTCAGCAGTTGGAATCCGAATTTAGAAACTCTGGATCTTAGTTATAACCAGATTGACAACATTTATTTGAGTGCTAAGGAGTCTAAAAGTATGGTGAACTTGCATATCTTGCAGCTGTGTGCTAATAATATAAAGCTTCTTCCGGAATCTTTGAAACTTCTGCCGCATTTGTCTCAGTTGGATGTTCGTCATAATGCCATTTATAACCCGCTAGATGCTATGGTGCCGTCGCTTTGTAGGTTAATTGCTTCGCATAACTACCCGGTATATGGTGAGGCTAGAGGGGCTAATAACGATGAGAGCAGTAATACTGATTATCAACGGTGTCCAGTCATGGAGTATGTTAACTCTTTGGATTTGAGAAATACAAAGATGCCGTATACTGCAGAGTTCTTGTTTAGACATGCGCCTCGATTGCGGGTCTTGGACTTAAGAAACAACGATTTGAACCAAGTACCTGTTTGTATCGACCAACTAAGAAACTTAGAGGAGCTGTATGTTGCTTGTAATAACTTGGTAGAACTGCCGGTTGAGATTTTTGCGCTGCCTTCTTTGCGGGTCTTGGATGTCCATGACAATAATATCAAGACATTGCCAGGGCACATTTGGTTAGCTCCTAAATTGAGTACTTTGAACATCTCATCTAATATGATTGGACAACTGCCGGCTCATCCTTCTGGAATTAATGCTTCTCAGTACGACAGATCGCCAATTCAGTCTTTGTTTACTTGTGGTAATCACTTAAGTGAAGAATCGTTTGCTGAATTAGTGCATTTAAAGACTTTGGTGGTCCTTGATTTGAGTTATAACTACATCACTGAAGTGCCTAGCGGCGTGTTTTTACAGTTCCCGAACCTTGAAGAGTTGTACTTAAGTGGTAATAACATTAGCGTGCTTCCCCATGACAATTTTGAACACGCCAGGAACTTAAGAGTCTTGCATTTGGCATCCAATTACTTGCATACTTTACCAGCTGACATCTCTAAGGCTTCAAGGTTGGAAGTGTTGGATTTAAGCGCTAACCAACTTAGGTATAATGTTGCGAACTGGCCATTTGACTGGAACTGGCGCTGGAATAAGGAGTTGAAGTACTTGAATTTGAGTTATAACAAACGTTTAGAGATTCACAAATCACCTCATGTCATTGTTGAAAACGGTTCTGAGAAGGTAGTTGACTTGTCTGATTTCTGTGTGTTGCCTAAGTTAACAAGTTTAGGTTTGATGGACGTAACAGTGACAACTAGTTCGATTCCGTTTCAAACTTCTGACTGTCGTGTACGTACTTTTGGTTCGGATATGGGTTCTTATCACGTTGGTATTGCTGATACCCTTGGTTTCCGTCCGTTGGCTATTAATGATATGGTTGTTGAGCGATTTAGAAACCAACATGACGAGTGTTTAGTTGCTATGTTTGATGGATTTGACGAGGAGCCAGCTTCTGGTAACCGAATTTCACATATTGCCCAGGAAAGTTTCTCTTCAATTTTCAAAACTGAGCTTGAGTTGCCTAACACAACTGTCCCGGAAGCTTTGCATAGAGCGTTTTTGGCAATCCACCGTGAAGTTGGCAACGCTGCTTTGCTTTCTCCTACTGAGATCTCGCATACTGCCTTGGGACATAGATGTTCTGCGGCTTCAAAACTCACTCCTAGAGACTGGCAAGCCGGTACTGGTGCTACAGTCACCTATATCTGCAAATCCAAACTGTATATTGCTTCTGTTGGTGGTGCTCGTGTTGTTTTGTGTAGAGGTAACGGCACTCATATCGTGTTGTCTAAACCGCTTCCTCCGGTTGGTGATGAGATCACTAGAATCAGAAGCTCTGGTGGAATTGTTGACCCTAAGAGCTCGTTGATCAACGGATCTGCGCCTTACCCGCGATTGATTGGATGCTTCACTTCAGGCACTGCGTTCAGTGCTGCGCCTTGTGTGTTTGAATACGACATTGGAGAAACTTTGGACAAGTCTGATACTTTGTTGATTGGTAGCGGCTCATTATGGTCTCATATTAATCATGAAACTGCAACTAAGATTGTATTAAGTGAAAACAATGATCCTATGCTGGCTGCTCTCAAAGTTCGTAACTACGCTATGGCTTATGGTTTGCGTGATCGTGCAATGGTTATGGTTGTTGGCCATAACTCTCAGGTTGCACCTGCCCAATCTTCAGGAAGCTTTGATGAGGATTTCGGTTTGAAAAAGCGTAAGTACTTGGCACCAGTAGATTCGACTTTGGCCCGTTTAGGATCAGAAGTTAGCCCGCCTTCTGGTGAAGTTACTATGGTGTTCACTGATATCAGAAGCTCAACACACTTGTGGGAAAGTCATCCAGCGTTGATGAGTGAAGCCATTAAGACTCATAACAGTTTGATGAGAAGATCTATTCGGTTGATGGAAGGATACGAAGTCAAGAGTGAGGGTGACGCATTTATCATCAGTTTCCACACTCCTATTAAGGCACTACTTTGGTGTTTAACTGTTCAGCAACATTTGTTGACTGCTGAGTGGCCCGAAGGATTACTTGAAGTACCGGAATGTGCTCCTATTTTCGAAAGACATACTAAAAAATTGATCTTTAGAGGTTTGAGTGTGAGAATGGGAATTCACAGCGGTAGACCAGTAGCTGAGCCTGATCCAGTAACACGTCGTATGGACTATTTCGGTCCAATGGTTAACCGAACAGCGCGTATTAGTGGTATTGCTCTTGGTGGTCAAATCAGTGTGAGTGCTGACTTCTTAACAACATTGAGTAGAGACTTAGCTGCTCATAAAAAAGTTCTTGCTGGTGCTTCACCTGCTGCAGCGTATCATTGGGTATCTCCACCAGCTGCAGAAGCGCTTGAACGCAGTGTTGCCGTATTGGATCATACTGATTATGTTGTTGAAGAACTTGGTGAACTTAAACTACGAGGTATTGAGAACTGTGAACACATCTACAATGTCTACCCGAAGAGTTTGTGCAGTCGTAAAGACTACTACGCCGAGTGCGAAATAGAAAACGAGAACCAAAACGATTCTAATCAATCTAGCAGTGAGAGAACATCAAAGGCAGCTAGTGATGCTAGTCTTGGATTGCCCTCCATTTCCAGTCTTTCTAATATTCCTGCTTTGAATGCCAGTTTAGGCACTATAAGCTCGCTCGGGTCAGTAGGTTCGACGTCTATGGCCAATCAACAGTTCATGCAAAGAAATAGAAGACTAGACTCTGGTCCATCTCCACAACAAAGAACACTAAGCCAAACCAGTCCTGGCTCTAGACGTGACTTAAGCGGTGGAAGCGGGAATTTCAACAGTGTTACCGAGACATTACACAAACGTAATAGATCATTGAACGCTGAAGTCAAATTCCAGTTGGAAGAGTATAACCCTCGTAAACCCAATGAAGCAGTCCAGAATATTGCTCAACGTATAGAAGCTCTTTGTGCACACATCTCAGGTTTCAACGATTTCAATTCGCATATGGCCTTATTGAAGAACTTAGAACCGCTTCCTGTAACTTCTCGTGATGAGTACCTTTACGTATGGACTGCTAGAGTTGAGAACGCTATTTGTAGGCTCATTGAACTGTTGAACAGCGGTTAAATATTATGTATTTACATTCTTATCATGCGCTGTATCTTATAACAACTAGTATCTTATGACAACCGTGTGTATGTTGTGTGCCTCTTACTCAAATGATGTGCCTTTTACTCACATACTGTATATTCTGCTCATAATGTGGCAATTTATGAGTAATCAAACCTGCACCACACCACACTACCGATGTCTGAAGATATCATTAGAAAAGCGGACAAAGACTATACTTCCGAGCTTGACAAAGAGCTCCCCATTATAACACAGCTTGCCGCTACACAATTTGATCAAGCTGTTGACCAACTGCTTGTGTACGAAAAGAAAACACGTCAAGCCAACGATCTCCCCTCGAGTAAACGTGTACTAACCACACTTGTAACTCTTTTAAGCGAGCGTCCTAAATGGTCTCAGCTTAACGAAACTGTGCAAACCGTTGTTAAGAAACACGGACAAGCAAAGCAAAGCATTACCTCCCTTGTTCAAGCAGTTCTTGATGTCCTTCCTAAAGCTCCTTCAATTGATGAGAAACTAGCGACAATCGAAACTATTAGAAGCATCACTGAAGGCAGAATTTATCTTGAGTTAGAAAGAGCTCAAGCCACTCGTACTTTAGCTCATTTAGAAGTTGATCTTCACCAAGACTATGCCAAAGCGGCTAATCTAATGGGCGAGTTACAAGTTGAGACCTTCGGCAGTATGAGCATGACTGAGAAGATCGATTTCATTCTTGAACAAGTAGAACTTTACATAAAGAAAGGTGATTTCACTCATGCTGCAATTGCCAGCCGGAAAATTGTGCACAGATACTTCTCTAAAGAGGACTCAGACGAGAAAGTTAGTCAACAAAAAATCAGGTTTTACGAGCTTAAAACCGAAATTTCTTTACACGATCAGAGGTACTTAGAGGTCTGCCATAATTTACGTCATATTTACGACACCAAACAAACAAAACAAAACGAGACGAAGTGTCATGAAATTTTGGGTTCAATGGTTTTCTACGCTATTTTGGCTCCGTTTGATAACGAGCAAAACGATACTTTACACCGTTTAAGAAAGGAATCTGATCTTGTATTGCTTCCGTTGTTCGATCAGTTAACAACGATGTTTTTAGCCAACGAACTTATCAGATGGCCTAAGATTTGTGAAGTTTACGGCAGTCAATTGCACAAATATGATGTTTTCCAGGAGACTAAGGACGGAAATTTAAGATGGGAGGATTTCCACCAACGTGTTATTGAGCACAATATCAGGATTGTTGCTAAATTCTATACTCGTATTACTATCCAGGGGTTAGCAGAACTTCTTGATTTGTCTGCTTTGGATACCGAAGATGTTTTGGCGAAATTAGTGGTTAATAAAACAGTTTGGGCTCGTATTGACCGTCCTAAACGGGTAATCAGCTTCTCTAAACCTAAAGATGTGGATGATGTGTTGAATGAGTGGAGTAATAACACTTCTAAACTATTAGAACATGTTGAACTTATTGGTCATTTGATCTCTAAAGAAGAGATGATGCATAGTTTGACTGTTTCTAAATAAATTAGGTACTACTTGTAATAGCAATTTATTTGTACGTATATATATATATATATTGTGTAAGTACAAGTACATACACAGTGGAAGTATACATGAAATTTTCAGGGTAAGGGTTTATATTTTTAATCTCTTAAGTGAGTTACTAATCACAAAGATCTAATCACAAACAAGTAAGTAAGTACACCCCCGTTAGTCAAGTTAAGATAAGTTAGCTCAGTTTAAACTTAATAACAACAACAGTCACAGTCAGCATAATTATAGTAAGCCATAACCATACGAATGAGCGAGCCAGAACTAATAAACGATTTACAATTGCTATGTGCAACCCCCCCCCCCAATAACGAGAAAAGCCTTGTAATTCTCAACTTAATTCAGGAACTCATAACTCCTGAAATCCATTTAATACCGTTGGAAACACAAACTATTATTAGCACACTAATTACTCAGTCTAAAGCCTTTAACAACGATATAGAGAAATCTTGGCAATTCGTCACCAACACACTTTTACAAACAGACATTCTAGACTTTTCAAATATCGACTATTCGGGTCTCTTGCTTTTCCAAGCGCCTAGCGCAGCTCGATACTGTTTAGAATGCATTGAGTCCAGTGAGATCACGTGTAAAATAGCCAATGTGGTGTTTACCTACCGGTTTACAAAGCCACAAATTGTTTATAAATACTTGGTATTTTTTGAGAAAATCGTTAGAAATTCATCTATAAACCAGGAATTGATAAATCAGCATTTACTGGCGTACCTTATTTCAAGTTTACAAACAGAACTGTGTACCCCTGCACTCAATTTACTAGTATCGCTTACAAACCAATTCGAGTCCATGGTATATACTGCTTTAGTAAGAACCAGCAGTTCCAATACAAGCGTTGGAAATTTAGCAGTAATGAAACTTAATAGAGAACACGATTTGAAACTCAAGGGATTGGTGTGTAAGTTTTGCCAATTAGTTCTTGCTGCTGATTTGTTTTATACTAACGATTTGACAGTGCTGCTGGAAATCATTTCTAGAGAAATTGGAGAGCAGGGCGAAAATGTGCAAACTGAGTTTCTTCAATTGCTATATGAAATACTCATTAAACCAGATTGTGAAATAAGCATGGAATTGAAGACGAGTATTAGTAAGGGGTTGCATAATACAAAAACCGAACTGGCAGAGAGATGCTTACAAAGCAGGCACTTCCAAATAAAGCGAAGACCACCACCACCGCCTCCAAGAATAAAGGCTAAACCACAACTTTTAGTCAGAAGGTAAATAGATAAAAGAAAGTAAAGGAAGAGGAATGGTGGGGGGTAAGAAGGCTTAGGTAATAGAAGTGGATGTGGGTTTCCCAATTCGTTTCTATAATCATTTCCTTGTTTTTTTGTTACCACAGAAAAAAACCTTTAGATAAAAACAGAAGAAAAAACCAGAAAAATAATAAATAATAGAAAAAAACAAAACACGAATTCTATACAATCACACAACAAGTACTGCTCTCTTTAGCTGGTGGTTTAGGTCCCGGTTGAGTCGCGCTAGCCTGCTGGATCTGGCTTCTAGATCGTGCAGACGCGACTTTCACACGCTCGTATTTCAAAATGCGCGAGGCCAGCCTTGTAAAACACTCATCGACGTTCAAACGTGTTTTCGCAGAAGTCTCTATAAACGGTACATTCAACCGGTTTGCGAACCTTCTAGCGCTTTCTATATTCACTTCGATTTGGTCCTTTAAATCGCTCTTATTTCCGGCTATTACAATCGGGAACCCTTGGTCGTTATTTTTAGCTTTGATGATCTGGTTATAAAGCTGAGACATTTCATCGAAGCTGGCTTGAGAGGTCAGACTGAAAACAAGCAAAAACCCTTGACCGGTTCTTAAGTACTGCTCGCGCATTGCGTTATACTCTTCTTGGCCGGCGGTGTCCAAAATATCAAGGGTAACTGGCTCGCCGTCTACTGTGATATCTTTACGGTAAGAGTCCTCGATAGTAGGATCGTATTCGTCAATAAATTGGCCTTGGATAAACTGGACAGCAAGGGTGCTTTTACCTACACCACCGCTGCCCATTACAACTAACTGGTACTCTTTTAACGGAGTTGCCATTGTGAATGTGAATGCTGATTACGTGACGCGTTCAGATCTGGTGTGTAATTTGATTTGATCTGTCTGATGTGGTGAAACAGAGAAGGTTGGGAGGTTTGAGATTATAAACGTGGCTAAGGTAATGCAGTATACTAATCATAATTATAGTATATTACATAGTGTAGGAGAATAGCAACAAGAGTCACAAACTCCCACCTGAGATATGCACCTAATC